>CAJQZJ010000279.1:2713735-2728323 GCA_907164525.1 Lophiomys imhausi
CTTTCTTTCTTTCTTTCTTTCTTTCTTTCTTTCTTTCTTTCTTTCTTCCTTTCTTCCTTCCTTTCTCCCTTTCTTTCTTTCTTTCCTTCTTTCTTTCTTCCTTCCTTCCTTCTTTCCTTCCTTTCTTTCTCCCCCTCCCTCTCTCCTTCCTTCCTTTCCTCCTTTCTTTCTTTCTTTTTTTTTTTTGAGACAGGTTTCTCTGTGTATCTGGGGCTGTTTCAGACTCAATTTGCAGACCAGACTGGCCTTAAACGCATAAAGATCTGTCTGCCTCAGCCTCCTGCCTGCTGGAATTTAAGGTGTGCACTACCACATTTGGCCGGACTTTTCAAACATCACAATCCACCACCAGTCAAACAACTTCTCCAACAAGGCCACATATCTTAATCCTTCCCAGATAGTTTCACCAACTAGAAATCAAGCATTCAAACATATGAACCTATGGGAGGCATTCTCAATTAAACCACCATAAGGTACCTTCTAGAATGTCAGTTTGTAGGCATCAAGAGACTCAATGAGGTAATTAATATAACATAATATAATAATATAGCTCTATGTTATAATTGATGATGATGATTTATATCTATGATATAAATAATGATTTCAAACCTGAAAATCATTTGTCATGTGTAACCTATCTTTTAAATTATTATTTAACACTTATTTATTTATTACTAAATTCACTTATAACAAACACCAACAATTTCTTAACTATTGATCCTATAAATTCCTACAACCCCTTTAACCTATCCACTAAACCTATTGATAATTATAACAACTACTTTCATAACCTTTTAGAATGATACAGTCTCTGGGGCAGGTCCTCAGTTGTCAGGAACACAGTCTTTGTTGTAGATTCTTTAACGCACTTAGCAGTCCTTTTTCTGGATCTCTCAGATGCAGGTTCGTCAGGGTAAGTTGGTTATTGCAGTCTCACCTTAAATAAGGCTTCATGCTTTCTTCTCTGTGGGAGACCCCAGCCGTCTGCAGGCCAACTTACTTCTTTTGAATCAGGAACTCAACTGCTCTGCCTCAGTCCTTAAAGCCAGGCACAGTTTCCCCTAGGCCACTGATCGGACAGATCAAACCCCTCCAGGCAAAAGCTGAGCCACAGGGTCCAGTCCTTGGCCTTTTGGTGTCTTGCTCAGGCTTTCTTTGCTCACCGGCTTCTTTCTGCTTCAGGGAGAGAGCTGGCCATCAATGGCCAGCCCTTTTTTCAGCAGGACTCTTGGAGCTCTCTAGCATCAGGGGCCTCTTCTTCTTTCTGGGCTCCATGCACTGTCCTTAAATAGGAGGAACTCTGTTTCAGCTTAATTTAGGCTCTGCCCACTTAGCAGCTGAAAACAATGTCAGGCCAGATACTTTGTTTCTTCAAGTCTATTGAGTCTTTCCTGTTTTTCCTGACTTCAACCTTGTTTTTCAGTCTATTAAGTCTTTCCTGTTTTTGCTGACTTCATGCTGATAATACTCTTCAGGCCCCGAATTAAGAGACAGTATCAGAAACTCCTATATATTTTCTAAATCTAATTTATCTAACCCCTACACTCATGATTTTCTCTTAAACTTTTCTGATATGTAATGTGTCATGAAAAAGTTAGTTTATTAAAGTACTACCAATATAGCATCTAACAGATATTTTAGAAACTACTATGATTTTCTATAGATATACTTTTAAAATAAATATAATTGATTAACTTGTTATTCTGAACTTCTGACAAATGATTGGGTACAATTATCTAGTATATTTGTTCACTACTATTGGGATCCTCAGTATGTTAGGGGCTTTGCTAAGGTGACACTATGTGTAAATACTTTCAGGATAATAAAAAAAATCACTTTGAAAATGCAAGGTAGGGATGTCTGAGATTCTCTTTCCCCTTTAAATAACTCCATCTATTTTTAAAATAACATATAATGTAATCCGACCATTCTTGCTGAGACCAGTTTGCCTGCATTATCCAGATCTCACATCAACAATCTAAAACAGCTTGAAATGAGGATTTCTCTCCTCCGCCTCTTTAACAGAGCACATAGCTTGAAGCTAATGCAGCTTCTCAGGCAGGGAGGAGAAGTTCACTATGTAAATCACGATCACTGACAAGTTAAGCCTCCAGTCAAAAGCAGGAAGTACAGTTCGTGTATTTACCTCAGGCTATTTGTCTCTATGGGGTAGCCTTTTGAAAAGAAATACATAGAGCAAGTTGATATCCACACACTTACAAGCATACATACACAATGCTATTTTAACCAGTGCTCCCATAACTTGCTGAAGTATCTGGAATTTAAGGCTAAAAATATCCTCAGGACTTCTAAAACTTACCTGGCAGTCCCAACCCAGGCATTCATGTTATTTTTTTATAAATGTAAAAGAGAACACTTCATCTTGAATAAATTTCTACCTCATTTACTCTAGATGTATCTATTAAACATGGCGATAGGGATGTGGAATTACCTGAGACAATCTTCTCCACACAGGAGTCGATCTTTCCCAGCACTACTTTCTCCATACGAATCTTTTTTTTTCCTGAATTTAATAACTAAATATGTTCTTCCTCTGTTTGTAAAATGGATGTTGCTAGAATATTCTCTAGGCTCTGTGTAATGCAGTTCACTTCTCCTGGCTATTCTGGAAAGATAGTGAACACTTCGAAGAGTGCAAAGTCCTATGTCATTGGCAACTGCCATGACTAGGAAAGCCTTGGCAGCTAAGAAGAAACAATGCTAACCTTACTGCATGCAATAATCCTAGTCATATTATCCAAATAACTAAAGACTGTATATAAGGTTTGACCTGAAAAATTAATATGTAGAAGGTCTTAGCAACTGTACAAAGAACCACTGAGCTAAGAAAGGGAAGGCTAAACGTTCACTGTATTCTCCACCCTCTTTAAAAAGAACTTTTATTATTTTTATAATGTGTGCTTGGAATCAGACACGGAGTGTTGCGACTGCTAGACAAGCACTCTAACTGAGCTATAGTCCCAGCATACCACGCTTTTCTTCTTTTGGTTGACTGTGTATACATAGTAAATGTTCATTCATTAAGACAGCAGAATAACATTTTTTGCTTAAAGTTATATGACACTAGTAGGTGCTAAATAAATGTATGTTCATTTTTCTTCTAGCTCCCTTGTGTCATTCTGAAAAGCAGTCTACTCAGAAAAAAGGCATAGCATGAGCTATCTTAAGCCATGTGTTTCCAAGATAGGAACTGGATTTTTTTTTAAATCTGAGCAATGTTAACTCATGTCCTTACATGGCCTGATGTGTTCATATGAACATTGGAGACATGTGGAAGGTTTTACATGTATACAAATGACCATGTGGCATACATACCTCTTAAATATTTTGCTTTATCAATTAACAAGTGTTAGGTTTTATTATCCCTATTGTGTGTTGAGAAATTGGCATCAAGAGGTAAGTAAAGTTACCACACAGATCTGTGCTTATATAAGAATGGCTGATTGACTCTAACTCGTGCTCCATTCATTATGCTATCCGGATAGAAGCTACCTATAACATCATGATTTCCAGGATCTTTTTTTCTAAGAATGTCTGCCTCCAGATCTCAGTCTCACTTTTCAGACTCCAGGCTCCAAAAACTTGTGGTTTAACAAAAGTAGTGCTAGCTTTGTTTCCTGCCTACATGGAACCATTGAGAAGTCTGCTAGTAATCACTGACCTCCAGCTTTGTATTTATTCTCAATCTCTCTCTGTGTGTGTGTGTGTGTGTGTGTGTGTCTGTATGTGTAAATGTGTATTTAAGCTGAAGTTAGAGCATAGGAGTCAGATTTCTCCTTCTTCCATACTGGTCCTGACATTGAACTTAAGTCATAAACTTTAGTGCCAGAGAGTGTACTTTTTGAACCATCTCACCATCACCGCATGAGCTGTTATATAGTAGAGAGACAGTAATTGATAAATACTCCTTTCCTTATATGAAACTACAATTTAATTACCACTTGTCTTTATTAATAAATATAAACTGCAAGATTAAACTGGTGGAGCAGCTGGAGCCTTAGCAGAGCAGTAGGCGGCCTGGCAGGATATCAGCCAACAAGCCTGGCCTGCCTTAACCGGCAGCCTGATTTATCCTGGGGAAAGAGCCCCGGACCAAGGGTGGCCTACACCACCTGTAACCTAAACTCTGTTAAGTAATATAAGTTTTTATATTAGGGTGGTAGAATTCCTGGTGGCTTGGTGGGAGATTCATCAGAATTCGACAGGGATGTCCAGGAGTCTGAAGGCTCTGGATTGTTTGGACTGGTGGCCTATAAACCGGTGCAGGCCTTTCCCCAATAATTAAATATACCAATACCTTTTAATGTTCTAACACTTAGCCTTAGCTGGCCAGATTCTCAATTAGCTACTCTAAATTAACCCAGATCACCTAATCCCAAATGGCCATGTACCTGTGATTACCTTCCAGAGTTCTCAAAGACATCTATCTGATTCCATGTTTCCTGGTGGAATAAGCTAATCCCCTGTGTAAAACACAGTGTTCCTGTTCTAATCTCAGGAAGTCCCAACTTCCTATACTCTTTCTTCCCAACTAATTGGCCATCAGTGACTTTTATTAACCAATCAAGAGAGTGCTTCAGAAGGGATGGTAACCAGATCTCAGCATTGAAATCAGCCTGTCAGAAACAATGTTATTAGACCTTCAGCAACTCTTATCTTTATACTTCTGGTCATTGTTTCTAATCTCATAACATAGGGTCCTCTCCAATCATCAAAATTGTGTCTGTCCAAGGCTGGCCCTGCTTACTAATGAGACCCTTTTACATGGGTAAACTTACCTGTTTTGTCATGCTCCGCAGTCTCAGTTTCAAATTCTATAGAACATTTTTTATCCCAAGCTTTCAAAACTAAACATTTTTATTTGTGCTAAATATTTTGACTCACTAAGTTATTACAAAAACAAACAAACAAACAAAACACTCATCTTAAAGAAAACTGCTTTTCTTTTCTTTAAAACTAATGACTCAGTTAACATCTAAGATTGTGCAAGTGACTCAACAAAGGACGAAAGTAGAATATGAGAAGTAGTTGCCTATTATCTGTTTTTCACTTTGTGTATCTTCTGTTATTTCTAGTCTACAGTAATGCAAAAATAATAAATGGAAGATTCCAGAAATGACCAGTTTAATGTTTGTAATTGTGTGCCATGTTGAATAATTGGATATAATCATATGTCACCTTGCTTTTTCCCAGCAGGTATGTGAATCATAGTCTTTTGCACTCAGAATATAGTACCTGGCCATCACACATGTGGTTGATTATTAGGTTATCAGAAACATTGCCATGGCATCAGAGTGCTCAAGATCAAAAACGCTTTTACTGAGCAATCACGACAATGTGAAGAAAAAACTAATAATGCTAAATTATTTTAATTTATTGTTTGTCATTATTATAAATATATAAACATGTCTAAGTTAACTTCATCTTAGATATATATACATTGGAAATCATAATAGGGATAGAGGTCAATATTATTTGATTTCAGTCATCTATGGGTCCTTGGAATGTAGCTTCTGAATACTTGGACCAGAAGAAAAACAAAAACAAAAAACAAACAAAAAAACCAAAACACTACTGGATTTTCTATTAGCTACAGGAAATTTCTGTGCAGATGTGAGTGCTAACACCCATTTTAGAAGTGGTTTCATCTGTGATCTCATGTTGAATATCCTAGCTTTCTCTGCACAACCCAGAAGACAGACATGATTCATGAACTGCACATCTCAGAAGATGCAGGAAGGGAGGACTTTGTGAGTTTAGAGTCCTTGGTTTAGGAACAAGACAGTGTGGTTGAGGTGATTCCAGAAGACTGAGAAGTTTTGGATATAAAAGTATCTGAGTTACATTTGTGATTGGGTCATTCCTTGAATCTCTTAATAATTTCAGTTCAGTCAAGTGTCAAATAAATATATGGCACTTGATTTGTGGGGATTTGATGAGGAACTTTATAGTATCTGTCATATAAAGGTTTCTTGTTATTCTACTGTAATTTCAAAATTCACAAGATGTCAGGAATAATGAATTTCTTCATATTCATCAAATGTTCATATTTTACTTCATTTTAACATTTTCTATGCACTTAATCACATTATATGTTTCTTTTGAACAATTTAATACAATTTGAGAGCTGGATGTGGGAGTACATACCTGTAACCCCATTCTACTGTCATTACTAGAGTTAATTCAATTTATAATGAAGAAAGAATTACTTCATAAATTCAATTACCAGGGTCTAGTAATGATAGTCTTCTCTCTTGGTCAACATCTTATCCAAAACAGAGTTTAGAATGAAATTCTCTGTATCCTGAGGACATATTAATATTATATGTCTTTGAATACTCCCAAGTAAAATCTATTGTAGAATGGTATTCTTAAGTATTTTGTGTTGGATCTCAAAAGAGTGGACTAATGTTCTTTCAAGAAGGGAAAGTGCCAGAGAATGTCTTTGTTTCATCTGAATGGAGGTCAAAACCAATTTTATGTGCATTCACTTTTCAGCTAACAGAATGTGACTCCATATACAGAATGTGCCACTCTGCATGGGGGCTGTAACAGGACTATGATGTTCAATTACAAAACATGATTCTTCCATTTTGGGTTCAACCTCAGCTCCGATATTTTTATTTTTATCTCTGCTCTGGGGACTGAGTTCGGTGACCTGTCAGTCCCTGATATTTTCCTCCAGAAACTACAAAAGGCAATACTCACCATTTTCACAGGCCTTGAGTTTTGATGAATTTATCTGCAAGGATGGATTAGGTTTATTTTTCTTTGTCTCAAGGCAAAGGAGACATATGTCTTTTAAAGCTGCCTAGCTGAACCGTCTTTTCAGTGTGATTTAAAAATACAAGAAACCTTCATCCAGGATTAGGATCAAGAGGAGCAACTGACAGTTTTATAAATTCATGTTGGAAAGTATGTGGGTGGATGGTTTAAGTCTAAGGAGTTGGCCAGGTGAGACTCAAGCTTGGGAGGGTGAGGCACTTTTCCTTCCATCATTTAAAAATATTCATTAATTTTGACTAGGAAATAAGAACATATGTTATTCTACATAATTGTAAGCATTCAAAAAGTGTGATGCAAGCAGCCATGTTCCAGTTCATCTGACTAAAGACTAAGACATAAAACTACAAACACACATAAGTCACAGCAAACATGAGTGATCCCTGAACAGGCTTAGCCCAGGATGAGGATCAAACCAGGCTAATCATTTGTAGGAATTAAATGTTACTTTTCATAACCCCTAAACAAAGTGCATTGCACTTGATTTTGTTTCTGCTTTTTCCCCTCTATTACACACTTAGAAAGTTTTCATCCTGGCACATTCTCTCACACCTCATCGATCTATCCCAAGAAGCTCTTCTTGCTTCTCACAAAGCAGGCAAATTTCTTTATACTCTATATCTTCTCCTTCAATACAACTTTACTCATGAAGACCTTTGCTATGAACGAGTATGCCGGCATGAGTTCAAATGGGAGTTACTATTTTGGAATGTAGAGCTAAGCTCAGAGAAGACACATTTGGTGGAAATAAGTGTTGCAGGACACACTCAGATCTTCAGTGAGACAGTAGGAGGAAATGTGAACAGTAGTTTCTGCTATTGCTTTCCCAGAAGATTGTCCTAATAGAAGAAGCAAAAACCAAGTGTTCAAAGGGGATTAAGAAACAAGAACTGAGATATGATCATACTTGCCTCGGAACAAAAATCTAGGAAATACTTAAGGTCACATGGGAGATTTGTGAAAGCACATTTAGGAGGAGGTGCTTTCAAAGTTATGAATTTCTTGCCTCAAGCTTGTGAGAGAGGAACTCACATCTCCCAACACATGCCATCGAGATGCTGCTGATGCTGGTTTGGAGACCACTCTACTAATAACAGTGCTCAAGCAAGTACAGGACATAGATTTTTTTTTCCCATAGCTTTTGCCTTTCCCAGTGAGAGACCATTGAGTGGGTACTACACAATGTACTTTACATATGGTTTGCCATTCTGTAAGATTTCTGTGGCATATAAAAGGGACATCATGACCTATGTCCAGTGTTACGGAGATTAATGAGGCACAATGCTTGCATTCAAGAATCAAGAAAAGTCACAATCTCAATACAGTGCAGTAAACAGTACTGCGATAGTTAGTGGTGGTAGCTATGGAGACACATGGTAGGAATGTGTGGTTCCTTTTGTCCTGATTTGTGAAGTCAAGGCAAGCTATTTAGGAGCAGAAATGAGTTTAGAACATCGTGTGAGGTCTATTACACTGGAGCAGAGAGGTGTAAGCTCTATAATACATTCTATGCACATATATATGGATAGAGTATTTCTTTAGGAGTGGATACATGTACATGCACAGACATCCATAAAATACAACATTTTAAAAGATATAGTATCAATAGAAAGTAAATAGTAGATGAGTTTGTACTGGAAAGAAGATATTTGTTATTATTTTGAAGATTTATTATTTTGGCATCAATATTATTTAACTTAAAGATATTGATGCCTCCCATTATTACTATTGCTGCAACTTTTAAATTATTTTAGAATAAAGAGAGTATTGCTACACAGATAGAAATGGATTTCATGGAGAAGGAATGGAAGGTGCTTCCTAGTTAAGTACATGCATAATGATTAAAGTTGTGCATAAATTGGATAGGATAAACAGAAAGGTGGATACTGACTTGAAAAATATACATGCTCAAGAAGTTTCCTGAAGTCATGTTGTACGTATAAGGATTATTATTGAATAGAGATTATCTGTCATGTACCCCCTTGACCAGCAAGGAATGACGCAACTCACAAAATTCTTCTCCAGCAGTTTATTCAGGTCCCTTGAAAACAGTCTTCCGAAATGCCCGGGCAGACCCAACCCACAGGCTAAATACTAAATGAACAGCCAATCAAGTAAAGCCACGTGGTGCTATCTTAGAGGCCCACGTATGCGGAAGCAAGCCAGATCAGCGGTCTTAGCCAAATATGGACTTGTTTACCACCGAGAGCGCTCACCGTCGGGCTGGTAGAAGGCGGAGACCAGCGCCATCTTTAGGGCGCGGCACGTCGCAGCTCTCTACAGTTCCTCCTTTTTTATTTTTTCTAAAGTTGGTAGAAGTCCCTGGAAAGGTTTCGTAATCCCTCTATCTGGGGATCTCATGGTGGGCCTGAGCCTGTAGGAGGGCGGTGCTCAAACTCTTACCCTTCTCTGGGTCAGCCTCCCCACTCGGGACCGCCCTGTCTTAGGTGGCTGAGACTTACCCGTCAACTCCGTCACTGACTTGCCAGACCCTAATATCCGTGGAACGAATACCTCAGTGGGCAGGGACTATGCTTAGTGAAGATTTACTTCATGGCAGCGAGCCATGCCTGAGGGGACTGGCCCACCTCAATGGCGACAAGGGCTTGTATAATCATGGCTGCATTACGCTTTTGTGTGGCTCTCATTTTGTAGATGCACCATAGGCAAACCAGAGAGGCTAGCATCATTAGTATCGCCAAAGAGCCTACACCCGCCCACTCCTTAAGATGATCCATAGCCGTCTGTATCCAGGAAGTCAAACCAGTAGCCAGGCTCAGATCCACCCGAGTGGAGTTGATGTGGATGATTGTCGCTCTCAGTTCTCTCATCAAATTTTCAAATTCAGCCGACCAATCCTTTAAGAGGAACTTTGACAATTGTCTAGACAAATTAGCAGCTTTTGTATAATTTTGATATTGTACGGAAGTAACACAAAAACCTTGCATTTTCCACTCACACCCCAATTGTGCTAGTTGCCAAAGAGAATCAATATGTTCTTGTATTAAATCTATGCATTGATTAACTATCATAAGACCTCCTTTGAGATGAGAATTCATAGAGGTCTGAGTATCCAATGCCTGTGCCACAGTGGCTGAGATGTTATTCAGGGCATTGGCAGTCTGTATAGAACTAGACAAGGCAATAGCTGAGGCAGTAGCTCCCACAGCAGCAACAGTGATAGCAGTAACAATAGCTGCAGTGATGCCAAAATCTCTTTTAAATCTGAATAGCATCATGGTATTAGGAGCCTCTACAGGAACTGGTACATATCGAGGCATTCTAGTCACCACAGCCACAGGAAAGGCTGTGGCATTCCAGCATAGGGCATAAAAACATGTACTCGGAGTGCATACTAATTTTTCTTCACCCAAGGATGCACTCCCATTACTTATAATCCACAGAAAAGGAGGCCAGAGACATACTGGCGAAGCTAAAAAAGTCTTGTTGCGGTAAGAATGAAACAAAGAATTCCAAGTACCAGAGCCACTACCACTAGAGAAATCTAATCTGGTAGCAGACCCTAGGGAAAAATTACCTCTTTGATAAATTCCTCCCCCAAGCATAATGACAGGTCCCAAGTCCATGCAACTTCCATTTACTCCACGCAAAAGCCACAAATCAAAAGGATTGGTGGCAGTCTGCTGAGGATCCTTAGTAGATATATCAAGCATTCCTGTACAAGACTTATTCACTATATTACTAATCATGGGGCTAAAGGAAAAATAATCTTGTTGAACCCAAACTGCTCTGCGCTCCTGACATACTCACTACTACTATCACCAGGATCCTTAGGAAAGTCTTCATGACGAATCTTCCTCACAAGGCATTCAGGCACCCACACTGGATCTTGTTGATCCTGAGGAAAAACACAAACAGACCCTCTCGCCCATGTTAGCACGGGGTCAGGCCCCCGCCAAGAGCCTGTCAAAATATCCTTCCACTTCACCATGCTTTTAGGTGAACCATGGGAATCCTGATGTCTGTCCGCTGCTGAGCGGCCTTGAGCATCCAAATTGAAAAAGTTTAAAGTAAATAAGGCTAAAGACATTCTTTCCTTGGGGGTACGGCCTTGGCCTATTCCCCCTTTTTGTTTTTGCAAGCATTCTTTCAAGGTGCGATGAGCACGCTCCACAATTCCTTGTCCTTGAGGGTTGTATGGTAATCCATGATTAAGCTGTACCTCCATCTGGTTGCAGAAGGAGACAAAGGACTGAGCTGTATAGGCTGGTCCATTGTCCGTTTTCAGCTGCTGTGGTTTTCCCCATGCAGCCCAGGCTTCTAAGCAATGTCCTATGACATTGCGAGCCTTTTCTCCACTCATAGGTGTAGCATGTATGATACCTGAGCAGGTATCCACAGATACATGAATATATTTTAAGGTTCCAAACTCTGAAATGTGGGTAACATCCATTTGCCAGATTTTAAGTGGCATCAACCCTCTAGGGTTCATTCCCACACTGGGAGGATGATGATGAATCACACACTGAGGACAGTACAAAACTACTTGTCTAGCATCTGCTCTAGACAAATGGAATTTCTGCTGTAGAGTTTTTGCATTTACATGAAATAATTGGTGAAACTGTCTGGCTTGATCCAGGAATGAGCTCCAAAAAATGCATTCCATCCTGGTCCATTGATCAACTTTATTATTACCCTCACTTAATGGTCCAGGTAATCCTGTATGTGCTCTAATATGTTGAATATAAAAACACCTTTTTCTCTGCCAGATTAAAACTTGTAATTCTTGTAATAAGGCACAAACAGTACTACTATTCTTAATAGGACCTGCTAATTCTAATACTTTCACTGCGTTGACCACATAGACTGAATCTGAAATCAAATTGAATGCAAATTGACATTTTTTAAACACCTCCATTACTATTTTTAATTCTACTATTTGGGGGGAGCCCGGTTGAAATTGACATAACACGGGCTCTTGTCTTTCTATCAAATAGGCTCCACAGCCTGTCTTTGAGCCATCAGTAAACACATTTGGTGACCCTTGAAGTGGTACTGCTGAAGTAACCTTAGGGAATATCACTGGGTGCTCCTTAAAAAATGATAGCAATGGATGTTTAGGATAGTGGTTATCAATCACTCCTTCAAAGCTACATTGCAATATTGCCCAGTCATCTACAGTGCCACACAAAATCTTAATTTGATAACTGGAATAAGGCACTATTATACTGGCAGGAGCAACTCCAAAAGACTGCAAGCATTGTTGGATACCATTCAAGGCTAAAGCAGCAAGTGCAGTGGGATAATGTTCTATTCTGTTCTTACTTGTGTCCACATCCCCGGGCAGAAAGATCTCCCTACTTTCAGGGACTGAACTGGCTGCTCTGTCTGAGCGGCTTCTGGATATGGAGGAGGAGTCGAAGGCGCCATGGCAACGGCTTTGTTTACATCAGCTGCCGCCAGCGTGGCTGAAGGCGCTGTAGCGACGACTCCACCCATTCCAACTGCCGCTGACGCTACGCTGACGTGTCAGGCGCCATGGCAACAGCTCCTCCCACACTGACTACCGCTGATACGCCCTTCTGTTTTACTTTTTTCTTTTCCTTTTTTCTAATAACAGTCCTCTCCAACTGTTCTATTAGAGCATGTAGCTCTCCTTCAGAATCTGTGCTCTCTGAGTCCTCTAAATCTCTAAAATCTCTAAAATTTCTAAGATCGGGATAGAGAGGAACTTTCTTTTTGTCTTCCTTTTCACTGTCTGCCTGCTCAAATCTTTCACCTTTGTTACTTTCCTTTTCACTGTCTGCCTGCTCAGATCTCTCCCCTTGTAGCAGTTCCAAAGCTGATTCTCCCTCTTTGATCGCATTACAACACCTCTGATCTTCTAAACAACTCCTCACCATTTTCCAAATCGGTCTTACTCCATGCTTCAGAGTCCCTTGCTCCCAAGCAAAATCCAAGTCCCTGCCTAATTTGTCCCAGCAAGATACCGTAAGATTCCCGGACACCGCAAACCACGGAGCCACGGAATCACATTCATTCAAAAATCTTTCTAGGGTAGATTTCTTAATCTTCAAATTCCTAGCTAAAAGTAGCTCCTGAAGAGCCAGAAAAAATGGGTGTGACTCAGACAACCCCATGTTTAAAAATTTTACTTTCGGTTTGCATCTTCCCCACGAAACTGTATCTTTTGTTCGCTATCTCCGCGAAACTTTACCGTACGTTCACTATCTCCGCGAAACTTTACCGTATGTTCGCTATCTCCGCGAAACTTTACCTTGTGTTCGCTATCTCCGTGAAACTTTATTGTCCTGATTTATCCCAGGAATTTACCAACGCGTTGCCCCTGACTGCAGGAGTTCTGAGTCTTTTCTGGGTCCCCGTACGGGCCACCACTTTGTCGCATCCCCCCTTGACCAGCAAGGAATGACGCAACTCACAAAACTCTTCTCCAGCAGTTTATTCAGGTCCCTTGAAAACAGTCTTCCGAAATGCCCGGGCAGACCCAACCCACAGGCTAAATACTAAATGAACAGCCAATCAAGTAAAGCCACATGGTGCTATCTTAGAGGCCCACGTATGCGGAAGCAAGCCAGATCAGCGGTCTTAGCCAAATATGGACTTGTTTACCACCGAGAGCGCTCACCGTCGGGCTGGTAGAAGGCGGAGACCAACGCCATCTTTAAGGCGCGGCACGTCGCAGCTCTCTACAATTATCCATATTAATAAATATAACAACAGAAGACAAATCAAAAGAAGGATGGAATTTGGTTTTTATGGTATGGTATGCAAAACTTTGGCTTCTTAGGTGTGATTTTTATTGTGTGAGAATTTTATACATGCATAGAATATATTTTAGACAAACCCAGTCATTCATGCTCACACACAACTCCTCTGTTACCTTCAATTTTTCTTTCCCAACATCATGTACCACTTTTTAAAAGCCCATAGAGTCCACTCAGTGCTGCCTGTATGTGTCTGAGTGTTGAACATCCAGTGGAACACTTATAACCTCTTAGGGGGTCCATCAGTGGAGAAAACCAACTCTCCTCATCTAGCAGAGTCAATAGAACAAGAGGAGAAACTTCTACACAAAAGACTATGGCTTCATCTGCCACTGGTTTTAGACCTTGTAACAGGTCAGGGAGTGAGTTCTGCACTGTACAGTAGGCTTTATATCCAATAAGAACGTGACTGTTTACATTTCTTCTACTCTCACACTAGTAAGCATATCGTGCCAGGCCAAGTGTTTATTGTAGATGTCAGAGTTAACAGGTGGATAAAAATGTTAATGACTTTTCTCCTTAGGAGCACACGTAACACCTTCCAGTGCTGAAATGAAAGCTGGTCAGTACAGGGGGGGGGGGGAGAGAGAGAGAGAGAGAGAGAGAGAGAGAGAGAGAGAGATATTCCACTTTGGTAACACACCTCAGTTTCTCCATGTCCTATGACTCAATAATATTTTACCATTGAGTACCAGATGGTAACCAAAAGCAATGAAATTAGGGTCTACAGGACCCCACTGATCAATAGCTTTAAAAAGAGGTTTACCATACATGATAGTGTGATTTATACTTGATCTCCTGTGGTGTCTGAGAAAGACATGGTCCCAGTTATAACATAAGTCCATTTAAACCCTTCTTTTATGTGTGTACGCATACATATTGTAAAAGGAAGCTTTTATAACATCAGGTGTTCACACAGCCTTTTCAAAGATGTTTAGAGTTAGTTATCCCTCCCCATCCTCTGTCTGCTTCCCTGCCTTCCCATGCCCTTCTAAATTAACCATTCTTCATCCACTATTCCTCTTTCTTTTTTTTTTT
>CAJQZJ010000279.1:2813323-2838923 GCA_907164525.1 Lophiomys imhausi
CTTCTTAGATGTATAACACTCTCTTGACTCCTAAACAACTCAAAATTTAATTATGAGACTTTATCTATCTGTTCTTCAATCACCTCAGAGACCTGAGAGGGATAAATATATCTGATTTTATAGAAAGTACAGGGTCTGCAGCTTCCCAAACTAAGAAATGACATACCAGTGGCTGCCTGGACAGTTCCCATTTTCTCTCCATACATTACAGCATTGCTCTTCAGTCATTTGGCCCCGCTTCTCTGACAGACATTGATTGTAGAGAAGGGGTTATGAAGGACTTAACTACCCCGTCTTGGCAGAGCTAGGCTGTCGACTTACCTGCTTCCAGGTTTTGTCCTTTTTGGACAGCATTCTGTCTACAGTTGGAGCAAAGGGGTTTTCATAAGAAGAGATAGGCTTATGACTAATTCAATCATCTCCCACTGGAGATTCTTCGATGCTCATCTTCTACTTGGAGGAGAATAGGGGGTGCTGTCAGGAGTTGATATGTCTTCATATAAAAAAATCTAAAGTTACGAAAACATCTTTGAATGCCATATTCTGCAGATCTCTTGAGGTTTTTGAAGAGGCCCTATCTATCTCTTATATTAGGGTAAGCAGATGTTGCTTGTCTCTTAGCAGGTTTATTTCTGATTAGCTTAGCAAGTAACTATAAAAGGCTGTCATAGTACCTAACAGAATGACTGACTTGCATAACCATTAGTTTGCATTTCTTAATTATCCTAAACAGTTCATGACAGTTAGTAGTAAAAGGCCGAAACATCACATTTCATTTTTTTTCTTTACCTCCTAACCCTTCCATCCCATTTCTCTGGGGTGGGGTGTCCTTATATAGCAGTCCCTCATCTCAGTTGAGAGGTCTTATGAGGGCCAAGAGCCTCTTCATTCATTGGGGATCTATGAAGCAGTACCATCAGTGAAAAGTGTCTCATTGCCTGGGAGAGAGAACTACTAAACAAACAAATCAATAAGCATACAATAGATAAAAAAGACTAAAAAATAGAAAAAATATAACTAATATATAAAAAATAAATAAAAAATAAAAATTAAAAATAAGAAGTCTATGTCCAAGTCCCCTTTGGTGTGTTAGTTGTAGTATTGATACCTTCTACTATATAGCTAAAATCCTACTATAAGTGAATAGATGCCATATGTGTCCTTCTGAGTCTGGGTTAGTTCACTCAGGATGAGCTTTTCTAATTCCATCCATTTGGCTGCAAATTGCATAATTTCATTGTTTCTGATAGCTGAATAATATTCCATTGTGTAGATGTACCACAGTTTTTTTAACCCATTCTTTGGTTGAGGGATATCTGGGTTGTTATATTTCATAAAAATATTCACTCTGTATTTTTATTTGGACTTCTTTGATCTTAGAACATATTGTACCTTTATTACATTATATATTGCTCTATTTCAATCATTATTATAGTACCTTTAAATGATAAGCAGTATTATTAAAACATTCTACAAAAAAGGAAATGGCTATTGAAAATGTTAAGTACATTCCTCTCTATCCTACAGTTTGTTCTGTCTAGTTCTACTATTTATTATATTCTCATTTTAGAACTCATAATCTGAACTGTTACTCTAAATCTTTGTTTCTGTTATGTAAACAAATTGACTCTCAATTCTATAAGAAGTAATATTTAGTCTAGGCTGCTGTCAACATACAGGTTAAAAAAAAAACATGTATGAAAACATTAACACGGGTCTTAATAGCATACAGACTTGGCCAGAACACACTTGGATGCTGACCATAAAAATGACTAAATAGAGACTAGTTATAAGAGGCATAAATAAGAGTATCAAGTTCTGTCTATATTTATCTTAAAAGTTTCTGAAATGATGTATATTTTATGGCCACAGGTGGAACACAAGGCTTTTTTACGTTGCCAATTTTTATTAAAATACATAACTACTTAAAAGTGAAAAAAATGGATTTCTGTTAGTTTACCTTTTTTTGAGGCATAGTTTCTCTGTGTATCAAGTCCTAACTGTCCTGAACTCACTTTGTAGACCAGGTTGGACAAACTCACAGAGATCCACCTGCCTCTGTGTCCTGAGTGTTGGGATTAAGGGCATGCACCACCATGCCCACATTAGTTTACTTTTTATGATATCCTGATTAAATACTATATATAATCTTAGCATTCAATAATACACAAAAGAAAGGAAAGCAACTGAGAACTTGGAATTTGAACATTCCTGGAGTAATTTTAAATAGGATTTTAATTAAATAAACACATTCTATTATTTATCATTATTACAGAATGGAAGCTTCCATTTTCCTTTTTCTGAGTTCTGTTAAAATAAATGCTTGGGCTTCACTTATATGTAGTTCTTATTCTACAAGAACATTGGGTCACTGTATTAAATCAAATATTCTGTAGACTTGCGTAATATGATTTTGCATCAATGCATTGCTATTTGTTTGCTATAAACCTGACACAACATATTTGAAAAGTTGTGAACAGATTTGCCTCATGAATGTCAGTTTCAGTAGTCCATTCTGGTATTGCTCCTTTGTACTTACAAGTATGGTACACTGGTTTTATTTCTATGACTATTCTGTTACACATGTTTACAGGATAAATTGCTCTGCAGATTGCTAAATATATCTGTCTCTCCATCTGTCTCCGTCTGTACATCTCTCTGTCTGTCTGTTGATCTTTTCGTATTCCTTCTCTATTTCCAAACCATGGTAACTTCTCCATTGTTCCTAAAGATTTTTTTTTATTTGTTATGATTTAAAATAGTTTGGTGCAGGAGTTCAAACCCAGGCTGTGTGCATGAAAGACACATACTCTACTAAATGTGTTATATCTGTCAAGTTTTCATTTATGAATTCTTTTATTCTAGACTATCCAATTATACTTTCCTGAAGGACTTTATAGAAGTTACTAAAATGTTTAGGGTTTTGAATGGGCGTGACTGGGTTACATCAGTAATTTATTAATTGACTGAACTTGAGAAAAATCAAGCTAGTAGCAAAAACTGGGCCTTCACATATAAAATCACTGAGAAGTTGTAGGAAATTGGGCTATGCTTTATGCAGAAAAGTTATGCCAGTTCTCATCAGTTCTGAGTGTGCAGCAAAGACAATGCTTGCACAATGGTTATAGAGTGAATAACATGTTTAGAAGCCCTGATTTTGTGAAACTTACTACTGAAGAATAGCAAAAGCAATGACTTCCTTTTCCTAGCTGTATTCTCAAATATCAGCTTACATGGACTTACTTCTCATTTTCTATTTCTCTTGGCACCAGTCACTATGGTTGGAAACTGTATTCATACCGGAAGACAAAACAGAATGTTTACTATATTTGCCAGAGTCATCAGAGTGGTACACATTGCCTAATGTAAACTACTGAGAAGCTGTGTGTGCATTTTTGTTTTCCTGAAGCTGATATAATTTCTGCTTCAGTATAGAATCCAGTGTTTCATGCACTTGGTTTTTTTGTCAAAGTAGTTTATCACAGTAACAAAGGACATGGGATAGATACTGTGATCATCTCATTGCGTTATGAGGCATTTCTTCTTTATCCTTTCAGTTCTTAAGGCAAATTCAGGGGTGACCTGGTTTATTTGAGAACTGTTTGAAGAATTACCTTCATTTCATATTTCCTATATGATTGGAGGAATAATTACATCTTCCCAAGTTGTTCTTTGCTAAAATCTTCAGGTGGTTTTATGACTGTAATATTGCTTTATTATATAATTTAATTTTACAAATCATTAACAATTGAGTGATTAAATGGAAAGTAATTTGTATTCTGTAGATTTACTTAGTAGTAGAATATTTCAACAAATGAATGGATTTTCTGCAGGACACTGCTCAGCACAGCATCTTCTCTACTTTGCTCTACCTATCACCATCAGAGGATGCCTTACTTAATTCTAAGGCATCAAAAATCCTTTATTTATTTATAAAGCCCCAACGATCAGGTGATTTTACAATTCTCTTTGATTATAATTATATGGTCTTAGTACAATGCTAAAATTTATGTTGGCCCATTGTCCTTTGGAAGACAGTCTTCTGAGCATAAGAGGACTGGATGAGAAGGTAGAATAAGGAAAGTTGGTACTGATTCTTGGACTTTCAGGAAGATAGTCTAGAAACATGAAAAGAGCTCATTTGCTCCTGTTGTTCTTTGGCCTGGCCTGATTGTCACTCTGATAGCAATCTATGTATGCATCTGTTCTAGCATGAAGTTTTACATTCTTATCATAAGAAATATTTAGGTCAAAACGTATTGTGTCAAACTGGCTGGTACCATCTTGATATAGAATGATTGTGATTTATGAGTTATAATTTATTCACCAGTGAATTGATAGCTCATAGCCCAGTTTCTACCCAGCAGACACTACACCAGATCCTGAGTAGATGATCTATCATGTAATTTGAATAGTGCTGAGCTTGCTAACTTTTTGTCAGATAACATTCATGTTAAACTAGGTCCATAAATGGCAGTGAAGTCTACTGCCAGTAAACCCTTGCAAAACCCTTAGTTTCTAAAAGATTCTGATTTTTCTCCCTGCAACTTAGATAGCTCCTGGGAAGAAAATAATAAATCAGAGACACATTTCCATGATGCCCATTTGGATTGAATAGAAATTGTAAAATAAGTCATGATGTCAGGGATATCTGATTTTCAGTTAAGGTTGTGATCTTTAACTGTATATAATCTATGCCTTCATCTCATTTGGGTATAAGGGGTAGTCATAATGTCCCAAAGTATTTCTGTTTGGTAACTGTAACTCAATTCTGTCCTAAATTAATACTAATACAAATACTTTACTCCAGGTTTTATTTCTTGAATTAACTTAGGGTCATAGAGAAGCCAATGAAAGAAGAGAGGAGATTATTGCACAGTAAATATGTACAGTCACAAGAAGAATTATTTTCTTACTCTGATTCTGTGAATGGTAATGGCCAAGTATAAGATAATTGACATGTGTCACTCACCTGTTAATTTATTTATTACCCAGTGCTCTCTATCCATCCGCTCACTCTTCCATTAATCCGTCTATCTTAGTTCCTACATTGGCGTTAAAATTTGAATACATGCTTGGGGATGCCCAAGAGCTCATGTTTACCACAGATGATATATAAGTCCCTGGATCTAACCTTTCTAAATTCTTTTGCTTCTCTTTTTAAAATCATTTAAAAAATATAAAATGGGAACTTTTCTTTCTTTACATTCATTGAACTTCGCAAATATATATTTAGCTTCCAATAACATGACAAACACATTACAACACAAAGAGAATGCAAAGGAGAATAAAATGCAAAAGTGTCTTTTTATTGGGAGGTGTTAGGCTGATATATAGAAGACGATGAAAGGATGAGAGTACAAAGATGCCAGTACTAATGCTTCAGCTCCATCATGAGCAGCCCTGGCATAATGCTGAAATTGAAGATGTAACGTAAAAGACTGTGATCACCTCTGCATACTGGACAATTTGTGCATCTCCAGCAAATGGAGGAATGTTCCCAGGTTTGCTGCGAAAGCAGGTACATGTGTTGGCAAAGTGCTAACTACACAAGAAACACTCGATGTATATGTATCACCAATTATGACGTGATGCTTGACATGGAACACTTAATGGAGGCCAGCTTTGTTTACTCATACTTTCAAAGAGGTCACTCCACGGATGATTGATCCTATGCTTGGTCAGCAACTAATGATAATGTGTGGTGGTCTGTGAGCATACCTTTGAATATCATGTCAAGTTCTCCATGCTTAGCTAATGCATGCTCACTGTTACCTACTTCCTCTTAACTAGATCTTTTCCCTAAAATTTCCAGAGCTTTCCCAAACAGTGTCACCATCTGCAAGTCAATCATTCAATGTACTAAACCATGGGGCAAATATTTTATTCAAACCTTTATGACATAACTACAACAACAATAATAATCACTATAATTCTCCTCAGGCTTCTGTTTGTTCATCTTCCACAAAACTGAGACTGAGAACACCTCTATATCTAAGATAATACAAGGAAGAGTATAGAGTGCATTCTACAGAATCATTAAGTGAAAATAAAATGCCTTTCTGGGCCATTGCAAGCCCAAGGACTCTTATCCACCAAGGGTGATTTTCGCATGGCCCTTATTCTACTCAAGTTAGCAAAAGTAGCTCCTGAGAAAGACAACATTCACATGTCCAGATAACACAGGGCTGTGAACATTTAGTGTACTTGAGATCTCTTTATCATGACATGTTCTTGTCAGTGGGATGACTGATGAATACAATTATTGCATTAAATGTGAATGATCTGACATAAATGTGGGAGAGAATAGCAAAAATAGTAGCTTGTAACTGTGCTTTGCCATTGCTATGAGGGCCAGACTTGGTGTCCAGGTGCCTTGGCTCTATCTACCAATAACTTTTTGTTGTAGACACAATTTTCTTTGTTATAATGTCTAATTGCTTACCAATTGTTTCTGCATGTGTGTGAGAGAGATGCAAAGGCCTCATTTTAATATCCTGATACAAAACACAACACAACCTTTAAAAATCCATTAGCCTTCTTAAAGAAAATATAATATTTTTGAATGTTCACAACCTCTTTATAATGTCCAAGGTGTGTTTATAAAAGTGAACTCCTCTTAAAAAATTAAATATTTCCTTGTGATTCAGTGAGGAGTCATTTGGATGTATATGCAGAAGTGGTATGGCTGGGTCTCGAGGCAGAGCTATTCCAAAGACGTTGCCAGATTGACCTCCATAGTGATTGCACAAGCCTGCACTCCCACCAGCAATGGAGGAGGGTTCCCCTTTCTCCGCATCCTCTCCAGCATGTGCTGTCATTTGAGCTTTTGATCTTAGCCATTATGACAGGCTTGAGATGGAATCTTAGAATTGTCTTGAGTTGCATTTCTCTGATAAATAAGAATGCTGAGCATTTCTTCAAGTGTCTCTCGGCCTTTAGGAATTCCTCCTTTGTGAATTCTCTGTTTAGCTCTTTCCCCCATTTTTTAATTGGATTATTTGGTTTCTTGGCATTTAATTTCTTGAGTTCTTTGTAAATTTTGGATATTAGCCCTTTGTCAGATGTGGGGTTGGTGAAGTTTTTTCCCAATCTGTAGGCTGCCGTTTTGTTCGAATGACAGTGTCTTTTGCCTTACAGAAGCTTTGCAGTTTCATGAGGTCCCATTTATTGATTGTTGGTCTTAGTTCCTGATCTGTTGGTGTTCTGTTCAGGAAGTTGTCACCTGTGACAATGAGTTTGATGGTTTTTCTCACTTTCTCTTCTAGTAGATTTAGTGTGACTGGGCTTATGTTAAGGTCTTTGGTCAACTTGGACTTAAGTTTTGTACAAGGTGATAAATATGAGTCTAATTTCATTCTTTTACAAGTGAACATCCAGTTGGACCACCACCATTTGTTGAAGATGATGTCCTCTTTCCATTTTTGTGAGGTTTTGGCTTCTTTGTGAAAAATTAGGTGACCATAGGTGTATGGGTTCATTTCTGGGTCTTCAATTTGATTCCATTGATCCACTGGTCTGTTTCTATACCAGTACCATGCTGTTTTTACTACTATTGCTCTGTAGTACAGCTTGAAATCTGAGATGGTGATACTTCCAGATGGGTTTTTTTTTTTTTTTTTTTTTTGTACAGGATTGATTTAACTATTCTGGGCTTTTTGTTGTTCCATATGAAACTGAGAATAGCTTTTTCCAGGTTTATAAAGAATTGTGTTGGTATTTTGATAGGAATTGCATTGAATCTGTATATTGTTTTTGGTAGGATGGCCATTAGCCATTTTTATTATGTTGATCCTACCTATCCATGAGCATGGGAGATCTTTCCATCTTCTGATGGCCTCTTCAATTTCTTTCTTCAAGGGCTTGAAGTTCTTGTTGTACAGCTCCTTTACTTGCTTGGTTAGAGTTACCCCCAGGTATTTTATATTGTTTGTAGCTATTGTGAAGGGAGTTTTTTCCCTGATTTTTTTCTCAACCCATTTATTTGTTGTATAAAGAAGGGCTTCTATGTTCATAGCAGCCTTATTTGCAATAGCTAGAAACTGGAAACCACTCAGATGTCCCTCAACTGAAGAATGGATTAAAAAACTATGGTACATCTACACAATGTAATACTACTCAGCTCTCAGAAACAAGGAAATCATGCAATTTGCAGCCAAATGGATGGAACTAGAGAAGCTCATCCTGAGTGAGCTAACCCAGACTCAGAAGGATGCACATGTCACCTATTCACTTATAGTCAGATTTTAGCCATATAGTACAGGATATCTATGCTACAACCAACACACCAAAGGAACATGGACATAGACTTTTTATTTGTTTGTTTGTTTTCTCTCCCTGTCATTGAGACACTTTTCCCTGGTGGTACTGCCTTGTAGGCCTGCAGTGTATGAGGAGGCTCTTGGCCCTCATATGACTGCTGAACTGGAAGGGGGAATGTTATGTAGGCTCACTCCACTCCAGAGGAGTGGGATGGAAGTGTTAGGGGGTAGAGGTTGGGAGGGTGGGACTGGGAAGGGTGGAAAGAAGAAACTATGATGGAGATGAAACCTGAAGCAATAATTATGTAAATTTTAAAACATTACATGTTTCTTATTCCAAAGGAGAAGACCTGGATTTTAAAAACAACACAGGCAAACAAAACTAAAATGTAGTAGTGTAACTTTAAATTCTGCTGCTCAATGTACAACACCCGGAATTCACTTACTGCATTGTCTTCTACAACATCGGCATTCCCACTATCGCACATGGTTGTCTTACATGCTTAGACCAACTTCAGTTCACACCTGCTTCTATTCTTGACACAGACCTCACAGTCCTGGCACCCCCAATATCCTTTGGTCTCCAGTGCAAATGAGGCTACACCTTCACCAATGGCTTTTTCTGGGCTCTCCATAGGGATTCACTTCAGGGGTACTGTTCTGTGAATCACTTCTGATTCTTCAGTCCCATCTGATCAGCATATACAGATTCCTAGCCAAAATATCATAAGAATAGTCTCTAGCCCATATCCAATAGATGACTTGCTTCCCCTCTAAAATGCCACAACCCAGGCTTCTGTAGTTCATGTTTCCCTTAGCACTCATAACTTCCAAACTCCTGCTAGAACAATTCAATAAGTTCTGGACAATTAAAGTGTTTTCTAGCACATAGAAGTCCATACTCATTTGGAAACCACATGGTCAACATCGTCACAATAACATCCACTTTTTTGGTATTAATTTCTGTTCTAGTTTCATTTTTGTTGTTGTTGTTGCTGTTACTCTGACAGGCACCATGAACAAAAACAACTTAAGGGAGGAAGAAACTTACTTGGCTTACATTCTAGGTTGCAGTACATTATGGAGGGACGTCAGGGTTGGAACTCAACAGGGTCTTGAAGCAGAAACCTTGAAGTCATGCTGTCTGTTGCTTGCTAGCAGGACACTCTGATTAGATCAATCCCTTAAGTGAGAATTCATTCTCAGGTGTCTCTATGTTAGGTCACGCTGATAGTTAAGGTAAGTAGAACAGAATGCATATAGTTTCGAGGTTTGTTAGTCTTTCACAGAATGCTATAAGTAAAATTTACCTTATTTTTCCTACACATATAAGTATTTGTGTGGGTGCATGTGTGTACCTGTGTGTGTGTGTGTGTGTGTGTGTGTGTATCTGTGTCGTACTGGCCACATAAGTAAGTCAGAGGATGACTAACAGGAGAACGTTCTACCACCATGCTGGTTCCAAGGAATGAACTCAAGTTCTCAGGATTGAGGTCAAGTATCTTACCTGCTTGAGCCATTCTACTGGCCCAAGTTATTTGTATGTGTGTTGCAAACAGATTTATTCCAAGAACAGCAAATAGTTGAATAAAATTGAAAAACTTTGAGAATGAAAATGGTTTCAGCTATTTTATATTCAATATGTGGCCTCTTTTATCTTTAAATACTTTTTAGATTGATACATTATCCTAGGTTTGAAAATCAATTATGCAAACTAGTTATCATGTCCCTAGAATAAATCAAGATCAATGAAATATATTAATCTCCAGAGAACAGATAGCCTAAAAGACCTGACTTTTACTACCGTGTTTATTCTTAGAAAAAGAAAACTATGTTCTCTACTTCTTTATCCCTATTTTTAAATACAAGTGATTGTAAAACCTAACATTATAACATAATTTTTAATCAGATGTTATTAGTATTTAGGAAGAAAATAGGGCTGCAATAATTTCTTGGGTAAATTACAATGAGGTCAATAATGTATGGTTTATTTGTTAATTTAAAAAATTGTGGACAAGAGCAATACACATGAATATCCCCCTCGTCTCCAGAATGCTCCTTTGTGACCAAAACCCTGTGTGAAAGATATATTATTCAAATGTTCTTTTTTAATAAAAATGCTAATGGAATTGTTAAAATGCACATAAATTAAAATGATCATAAATTAGGATTAATATCATATTAATGAATTATAATCCCACATTCATTAAGATAAAGTGGTGTTTCAATATTTGTTCTTGTTCATAAATTTAATACAATAAATGAAAGGGATACACTTTGAGATTCAATAAATATTTGATGTAATCTTATGCTTCAACTTTTAAAAATATTCAAAGCTAAAGCAGGAAATATCAGTGCATTTGGAGTCTTTGTTCCTCTTTTATGTCTTTTTCATGATCTTTTATTTTCATTTATTGAAGCACTAAATACAATTCAAATTGGAGAAGAAAGTGATAGAGCCTGTTCTGAATAAAAGGAATCCCAGGACAATAGAATGTCTTTTGAATTTCTAGGGATTTCTTTGCACAGCACACTTAATTTTTAAAGGAACAAATACTCTATAGATCTAGGTGCAAAAAATTAGGACTCCACTGGAAGATAAATGAGTTAAAGAAAAATATGTGCATTTAAGCAGTACTTGGCAACATAAGTATTATTATTTTTTTACAAATACAAGGTTCAAAACAATGAGCATTTATTTATATTTATTTTATGTTTATGATGGTTTGTCTGTGCGTATGTATGTGAATATAATTTATATGGTGCCTATGAAGGTTAAAAGAGGGGCATCAGATTCCCTGGAACTGGAGCTAGAGATTGTAGGAATCCACCATGTGGATGCTAGGAATTGAGCCATGGCTCTTTGAAAGACAGCTCTTAACTACTGAGCCATCTCCAGAGCCCCCAAATAACATGTGCCTTAAAAACAAATGTTATTTTTTAAAGCAGGAATCTACATAGGGGAGTCAACATAGTTTTTAATGGCAGAAATCTAAATATCAGAACATTCCTGACTCCCTCCTGTCAACAAACTATAAAGATTTCTTCTTTTTATTTATTCTTCTCTCATACAATATGTACTAACTGCAGCCTCTCTTTCTTTCTTTTCTATCAGTCCTCTCCCCATCTCCCCTCTATCCCAAAGCCATTGCTTCTGCATTTCCCTTTAGAAAAGAATAGACCTCCCTGTGATATCATCTGAACATGACATAACAAGATGCAGTAAGACTAGGCACAAACCCTCCTATCAAGGCCAGACAAGGCAACTCAGTAGGAGGAAGAGGGTCTGGGATTCTGCTTTTCTCAGCAACTAACTATGTTTCTAAGGCCAAGGCTTTTCTTCATATTGAAACACCATAAACTTTGTTTAGTCATTGCTCATTGATTCAATCTATGATGGATCTGCATTCTAACTGAACAATTGCCATTTTCTATGAAGCTCCACTCTTTTGATTGAAAAATAATCATTAATAACCTTTTCTATAATGTGGAAATGATTTCCTGGACTGTAAATATTATTGAGAATTAAAGAAAGAAATGAGAGCCCTAACTATTTCAACTGACTTGTTGGATTTTTTTTTTTACCTAAGTAGAGCAGCTTGGACCACTCCATTTGACCTTATCAGATGTGAATACTGCAGAGGTTATGAGTCATTTTGGCCCTGCCCTCTAGTTTTGACATCTCACACTAAATAACTCATTTTAAAATAAAATTTAAGGAGCTGTTTACATTCAAACTGATTAATGGTTACTGTGCCTCATTGCACTTTACAAAAGACAGTAGTAATAACATTGTGTGTGTTTGTGTGTGCTTATGCTATTATGTAAGCATATCAAAAGTCTAAAAACACACACACACAATTTTGTGCTCACTAGACTTTCTCATCATTTTGAACCTATGTGAGTTTATGTTAGACAAATTTGAGTATTTATGAAAACTAGTCTAGATGGAGTTCATTATGCTTTATTATAACATGTGAATGAAACTGTATACACTATTTGCTTATTTGTGTATACTATTTACTGTATTTGCTATTTGCTAAGCAGAGACTGAGTTAATAGTGTAAAAAGAATCAATGTGATACTTAATTCGGAAGATAATTTAGCTATCTCCATAACTAACTACCACTACTTTTCATTTTAGTTACACACAGACCTGGATCCTGGAAGCAAAAAAATCAAGTACATCCTATCAGGTGATGGAGCTGGGACAATCTTTCAAATAAATGATATAACTGGAGATATCCATGCTATAAAAAGACTTGACCGAGAGGAAAAGGCTGAGTACACATTAACAGCTCAGGCAGTGGACTGGGAGACAAGCAAACCTCTTGAGCCTCCTTCTGAATTCATTATTAAAGTTCAAGACATCAATGACAATGCACCAGAGTTTCTCAACGGACCTTACCATGCTACTGTTCCGGAGATGTCTATTTTGGGTAGGTATGCTTCCAATTTCACAGCCTTGCTAAGGTTTTCAAATACCTGCTGTTATCAGGGATGTTGTGTTGCTGAAGAAAAGATATTTATTTCCTTCTTATCTCTTATTTGCATTTCTAAATCCCCTTTCTTGGCCTAAGTTCCACAGTTCAATAGCTTTAGTCCCTTAGGGTAGAAACTGGCAGAGGAGCAGTTTTGTTAGGACGTAGCTACTTACACGGCAGTATTTCAATAGGCTAAATTTGTATTCCTGTCATAAACAAGTATTGTTGCTGAGACAGATATATCAAGATTTGTTCCAACGTGTCAAGGTAATCCTATTGATATTTGGTTCATGTTTAATTATTTGCTTGTGTATATCAAATGCAGGTGTAATGCACAGAAACACAGAAAACTATTTAGCACTAAAGTCAGTCAGATACTGGCCTCAGTGAGTGGACTGAGTCCCAGGATTATACAGTCCTTTTAACAATGAGTTTTTCTTTTCATGGCTAATTTAACTTAACTGTATGGTTTCTACAAGTCATTGCCACCACCATTCACTCAGTCCTACCTTCTCTGATGAGTCATTAATGTATTTATTACATAAAGAGCAAAGCAATATGTTTTGTAAAACACAATTGTAATAGCCCCTTCCTGTAGATATGATTATCTATTCTTTAATCCAAGCTTTCATACAGGATCCCCCAAATTTGAGACTATTTATTATGAAAGGAGAGTTTTTAGATCTCGTTAGTCCCTGACAGGGCAGGAGTAAGGATCCAACTTTCAAAGCACAGCATTGCAAAAGTAGTTTTTGTACATTCAATATGCAGCTTAGTTTGTTTCAAATTGCATTTGAGGGTAAATGGTAACCAGCAAGGTCAGATAAACTAGATACAGGTAAATGTGACAAGACAGAAGAAAGAAGAAAATACCAGGGAAAAAATGTCAAACAAAAGAATAAGTGATTGCAGAAATTTGAGATCATTATGTAAAGCCCCTTCAATTTGATATGAGACTTTTTTTGTCAGAGAAGGGCCTGATCCAAAACCCTGTTTCCACATCCTCGGTCTCAGAAACATGACATAGATACGATGAACACCAGGAAGAAAGTTGTATCTGTAACATGTTTGCTTCCAGGGTGAATTTGTTGCTCATTACCAGGTATAACGCAGTGTCCCTTGCCTAGCCAGTGTGATTGATCATGACACTGCAGTTGCTTCTAGTTGTTCAGTTTGATTCTCCCTCATTTTCGTCTTCCTCTTCAGCATTTGGTTACTTACCCACATTTGGTCCCTTATTCTTACGGCTTTGTTCCTTGGGCTTTTGTTTTGTTTTGCTTTTTATTTTACTTATATCTGTTTCTATTCCTTCTCTCTCTCTCTTTCTGTCTTTGTCCTTCTCTTCCCCTTATCATACCCTTTATCCTCATTTTCCTCCACATTCTCTTCCTCTTCCTATGCTTTTTCACACTTTCTTCTCTTTTCAACCTCTCTTTTCTCTTTACCTTTACTTGTTCCTTGTTCAGCCATGTCTACACCCATATGCCCTGTGTGGAGAGCTTTAAAATCCTTTCCACTGCTTTATCTGTCTGCTTAAGCCAGTAGCCTACAAGCTCACATGTTTTACTGTATATTTTCACCTGGAAGTCCCAAAGACAGCCAAACCCAATATTTAAAACCAACATCATCATGACTTTTCTTTATGTTTCTGATACAGACTTCCACAATTTTCTGTGTCTCAATACACACTGAAACCCCACACAAAACCTGAAAGATATTGGCCAATTGTCTGTTTCAAACTTTGCAGCATTTTATCCCTATACAGCCATGCTGAATGAAGTGCAATCTTTTTAATTGTTTATTGGTTCTTTGATAATTTTGTACCACATGCTTTGATAATATTCACCTCCTTTCCCTCCACATCTCAGATTCATCCCCTTCCCTTACCACCTAACTTTATGGTTTTTATTTTATTTTTTCTTTTCCTCATTAAGACTAAAGTTTACTGTCCAAATATTCCCAAATCTGTGGCTTTTCACTTTATGATTATTGATTTACTTGGGGATATACTTTTAAAGAACACTGACCCTCCATCTCCCAGCAGTCAAGAAATACCAATATGTCCTCATGCAGGGATGCAGCTTCATTCCTCTCTTTCCTCTTCCTGCAGTGATTTGATTGACTTTAAACTTGCACAGGTATTCGGGTATTGTGTATGGCATCACAATGACTGTGAATTCATATGCGCCGCTGCCCTGTTGTGTCTAGAGGACATCATTTCTTTGTAGCAATCTACCACCGCTGACTTTTATAATCTTTCTGGTCACTCTCTGCAATGATCCTAGAGTCTTATAGGGGTTATATAGTACATATACATATAGTACATATACCTAGTACTTAGAGCTGGACATTCTTTCTATAGAGCAATCTTAATGGATAATTTCACTTCACTCTTAGATCAGACCCTTGTAGGTGCTTGCCAGTGGATTATATCAGTAGCCTGTATACTTGAATATTCTGTGGTAATTAATGTCTGAATTTACAAAGATTTTAATATCTTCCATATATTCCATAGTTTTATTTTTCATTGAATAAAACTGCCCAAGTTCCTTAGCCAGTGAGTTTTTGATAGCTTTATTTTCATTTGATCTCCTGCTCCCCACCACGCTACAATAAAACTTGGACAGAGACACCTATTTCAGCAGCAAATCAGAACTGATTTCAGTTCTTCATCTCTTACCCATATATTTCTCCTGCCAGGATTCCATTTTATCTATTTCTTGTAAGAGAAATTCTATTTTTATTTATTTTTTTCTGCTCATCAAAACTGAATGGTTGCTCTATAGATGGCCGAAATGACACATTTTCTTGGAGAAACTTTTTATGAATTCCTAGCTGCAATGTACCTCTCCTCCATCAGCAGCACCGTAAAGATGAAGAACACAAACAAGTAGAAGCATCTCCATCTTTGCTTTTAAATTCTGAAGCACAACCAGGAAGTAAGAAATGCAGTGTGATTTTCCTTTTCTTTTACATCTTTTTTGGCGTACTCCTTTAGGTCAAATAATTTATCCAGTTTGTCTTTTTATTTAGATTTTAGTAAGACCATGTTAAAGAGTGGAATTAGCAACATCTTCTGTACACAGAGCATGCTTAATAACTAATAAACATTGCACAGGGAAACTGTGACGGCCCCATGCTACATTCTCTCCCTTAAGGCAAAGGCAGTAGTTGCTAGCTATAAATATGGCAGAGGATGATTTGCTGTGCATGTAAGTAATATGACTGATACATATACTGGAAAAGAAAAATCCAGATATGTAAACAAATGCCAAAGTGGTTTTCAGCTATGAAAATTTATAAAAGGCTACTTACTACAGACTGTCTCTGTGTGCATGTATTCTATCACTTTTTCTGCTAAACTGATAGACTTAACTAATCTTTTCACACACATGCACACATATTTATATGCAGACATATGCATACTATACATAGGCACATAAATGTTTAAATCCTTAATATGTAAGAAGCATTCCAAAATTCACAGAGAACTCATTGAAGTTACTGGTGCAGAGTTGAGTCCAGATTTCATTCTTTATTCTGGGATGGATTGTGAAATTTTGACAGGTTGAATTACAGCCTTTTTGTCATACCTATGATGATCGATTAATGACTCCCAAGCTTAAGTACAAGGTAAAGGAATGGGTGAAGGGAATGTATGTACCATTATTGGTTGCTTTGTGGGTTATGAAATTATTTTCATTAATGCATTCCTCACCTTACATTTGTACTTCCCTATATGTTTTGATTTTAAGCCTTGGGTGTCTGGTTTTTGTTGGGTGCTAGCTTCTCTGGTTAAAGTAAGCAGAAACATCTATGCTATCTTATTGTCAAGTGTGAATTATTCCCTTATTTCTCATGACAGTGAGTATCAGGATGGAGCTATCTCCTATCTTTTTTATCTTCTGGTTCTCCTTTCTCTCCCAATTATCACTGTCCTCTCTCTTAGTGTCTCTTCCCTCACTTCCTTTCTTCTTTCATTTCTTTTTGTATGCTACTGCAAAATGTGAGCACTGCACCTGTGTGCTCTAAGGAATGGCAGTAATAGCTGAGGCATTTCATTGAGCCAGAAGTGAAAAATAAAATTCTAATTGAGAAATTTACCACTATTAAACTGAAATGAGTGTGATGTTTGAGAATTGCCTGCCAGTTGACAAGCTGTCAAGACAAAACACACATATATATTTGTCCAAATGGCAGCCAAATTAATTTAGAAATATCTTACATGGAAACTAGAGAAATGGTTCTTTCATATTCTACAGAGAATTTCAGAATTGATAATTTCTTTCTATAGCGTTGCGGTATAAAGACACATGTGTCTGTCTTATTTAACAGTGGAAACTGAAATTACTTTCTAAGTTAAGATTTGCCTATATTTATTACTTCAAATAGTCAGTTTATTGCTTAATGCTATTGTGTATTGAGGTATGGATTTTTTTTAGAATTAAATGTTGGTCTAAATCTGGATTGAGGTGCAGAGAACTTTCTATTTTATTTATAAATTGTTTCTAGAGTTATTAAGTTCCAAATCTGACTTCTAGTTGTGAGTGTGTCAAAACCACCATCTTAGGGCCACTTTATCTGCCTGATGTATATAGGAACTCCTAGGTAGAAGCATACTTGGAGAATTTCAACCATCAAAGTGCTGACTATGTGACCTATAAAAACTGATATCCAATAAAAACAAATTTCTTTACAACTAAGCTATTGTGATTTACTTGTAACAGTATCACTCAATAAATTTTTGAATACCTGCCCCGCCCAATGAAAACTTGTTCAATGACCATTGTTCTATACATTCACATGTTAGAATGAAATTATTTTGCTTAAACGAACATGTTGCACAAAGGATTCTAAAGGCATGTGACATCAGGTAGAATTTGGACTGTGGGGATACTGTCTCATTATTGTGTGTGCAGTTACAGAATACTTAACAGTGGTTCTTAACCTTCCTAATGCTGATGAGATCCTTTAATATAGTTCCTCATGCTGTGATAATTCCAACCATAAAACATAAAATTATTTTCTTTACTATTTCATAACTGCAATTTTGCTGCTGTTATGAGTTGTAATGTAAATATCTGATATGCAGGATATCTTATACTCAACCTCTACAAAAGGGTTGTTTGACCCCCCAACATGAAAAAGGCCTCAAGACGAGCAGGGTGAGAATCTCTGATTAACACTAGCTATTGTTTTCATTTTCTTGCAGTCAAGTACTGCTCTAATAGTGAAAAATAATCATTGGAAAGTTACAATTGAATATCATGTATGTTAAATGCTTCTAATTTCTGCAACAGTACTGTGATTTCAGCACAGAGATAAGTTTCACTAGTCTTTATTAGTTTTACTTAGAAAATAGGAAAATAATCATTAATGTAAAGCAAAATATTGAAGTACGGAGCTTGTATTTATGTTTAAACATCTGGCACTACCTCCCATGGGTTTAACCATCATGCTCTACTGATCTCTGATAATATCTCTAGAGAATTTTGTTTATATGAGAGCAATGACCATGCTGCATATTTACCACAGATAAAGTTCTTCTAAGGTGAGAGAGCTTTTGAGGTCAGCATACTTTGCAAATTAAATCAAAGATGTGACAGGAAAGTTGCAAAAAAAAAATGAGTTGGAGTGAGATATTCCAGTTACCAAGATAGAAATTTAAGTACTTTAAAAATGTAAGACTAATACATCACACAGGAATTCAAGTAACAATAAACATTCATTATGATCCCTGTGGTGAATGGCATGGGCTGAAGTACTGCTAAAGTATTATATAAAAAGACAAAAGAGAATGGCTTGAGTGGAGTCTGTTTCTGCTGGCGGTGAAAGCAGAGGAAGAATTCATTTTCTACTAAAAAAAAAAGCAAACACTAAAAAAACAAAATAAAAAACAATGTTAATTGAAATCTTATGAAAAGTTTAGAAAATGGCTTAGTAAATATATCTTCTTAAAAATTCAAATCCCTGGGGGATCCAAGATGGTGGCGGCCGGCACGGACTTATTTTGATTTCAGGGTCAACAGTCACAAGGCAGCAAGTGTTGCAGGACGCTGTACAAAGGGCACGGCCCCTTCTAAATCTCACCCAGCTACACAGGGACCACGGAAGATGCCTGGGCAGGATGCCCCTTCCAACTCTCGGACACGTTAGGAAGCCTCTGGACCCGGGAATCAGGATAACCCATCCCCCCAAAAGGAGAAATCCCCAGTAAGTTTCAACCTAATACCCAGCCAGCAGATTCAGAAACCACGCAGAGATAATCCCCACCCTGCTGGGCACTCCCAGGTCTCACACAGAAGATCCAATTATCTGGGAAAGGTTGCTACCCTTGGAAGTGAAGTAGCTCCTCTGCAAAGCACCTTCAGATCCCAGTCTGTGACGTCACTGGCCAGCTTCCAAGCCTCAGGAGCAGCAAGGCTATTGGAGCTGAACTGCAGATTTACCCCCTAGAGGAACCAACCCCGGGCAAACTGTGAGATATTTGAAACTGTCCTATATCGAACTTTTGGACTAGTAGCAGCCCTTTCGGCAGGGAATCAGAGAATACTTGTGCACAGCTCCGCGACCTGAATTAACTAGGTCCCCACCTGGGAGGCGGGACTGAATGACTCACCTTATGGGGTGGAGTAAGGCAACTCCTACGCCACAGTGCCCCTTTTGGACCCAAGTCCAGAAGACAGCAAAAAAAAAAAAAAAAAAAAAAAAAAAAAAAAAAAAAAAAAAAAAAAACAGAGCGAAATGTCTCCAACAAAAGAAAGCAATGCTATTCTGTTCAGCCCGAACCACCTCACCACAACTGAAACACATAAAAACGATGACAATTCTACATTATGGAAAGTGATAAAGTCCCTTCAAGAAGAACTTAAAACTATGAAGGAATTCAAAGAAGCCACAATTCTACAAGTCAAAACAACGAATAACATCATTAAAGAGCTCCAAGCCAAGGTGACCCAGCTTTAACAGGAAAAGGATAAAGCAATGAAAGATCTCCAGACAAAAACAAGCAAACTGGAGAAGGAAATGTACAAAATGAACACTATCATTCAAGACATGAAAATAGAAATGGAAACAATAATGAAAACACAGGCAGAGTTAAAAGAGGAAAAGGAGGATCAAGAGAAGAGAACAGGAATCACGGATGTGAGTATGAAAAATAGGATGCAAGAGATGGAAGACAGGATCTCAGGCATGGAAGATTCGATGGAAGAAATCAGTAAAACATCCAAATAAAATGAGAAGGCTAAAAAATCTCTCACCCACAACATCCAAGAAATCATGGATTCAATGAAAAGATGGAACCTAAGAATTATAGGCATAGAGGAAAGAGAAGACTCCCGACTCCATGGTCCAGGAAATATCTTCAACAAAATCATAGAAGAAAACTTCCCAAACCTAAAGACAGAGATGCCAGTAAAAATCCAAGAGGCTTACAGAACACCAAACAGATTAGATCAGAAAAGAAACTCCTCTGGCCACATAATAATAGAAACTCCAAATGTAGAGAACAAAGAAAGGATATTAAAAGCTGTAAGAGAAAAAGGCCAAGTCACATACAATGGCAGACCCATCAGAATAACACCTGACTTCTCCTCAGAAACTTTAAAAGCTAGAAGGGCCTGGACTGATGTCCTATAAGCCCTGAGAGAACATAGGTGCCCAGCCAGATTACTATACCCAGCAAAACTCTCTATCAACATAGAAGGAGAAAACAAGATATTCCATGACAAAATCAAATTCAAACAATATCTCCTCACAAACCCAGCCCTACAGAAGATCCTACAAGGAAAATTCCAACACAGAGAAGATAACTACACCCAAGAAAACAGAGGAAACAGAAACCTCCACAGCAACTAAACAAAAGAGAAACACAAGACAGCCAGCTATACCAAAATAATGGGAAATAACAACCCCTGGTCACTAATATCCATCAACATCAATGGATTCAACTCGCCAATAAAAAGACACAGACTTACAGACTGGATCCATAAACAAGACCCATCTTTTTGCTGTATACAAGAAACACATCTCACTACTGAAGATAAACACTACCTCAGAGTAAAGGGCTGGGAAAAGGTCTTCCAAGCAAATGGACCCAGGAAACAAGCTGGAGTAGCCACCCTAATATCAAACAAAATACACTTCCAATTGAAGATAATAAAAAAAGACAGAGAAGGGCCTTACATAATCATTAAAGGAAATATACACCAAGAGGTCATCTCAATATTGAACATCTATGCCCCAAATACAAAGGCACCTACATTTATAAAAGAAATGCTTCTAAAACTTAAATCGCACATCGATCGAAACACTTTAATAGTGGGAGACTTCCACACCCCACTCACAACTATAGATAGATCATCAAGACAGAAGCCAAACAGAGAAATAATGAGTCTAACAGAGATCATGAACCAAATGGACCTAACATATCTACAGAATGTTTCACCCAAACACAAAAGAATACACCTTCTTCTCAGCACCTCACGGAACCTTCTCCAAAACCGACCATAGAGTTGGATACAAAGATAGCCTCAACAGATACAAGAAAATTGAAATAACCCCTTGTATCTTATCAGACCACCAGGGAATAAAGCTGGACTTCAATAGCAAAAGAATCAACAGAAAGTCTACACACACATGGAAATTGAACAACTCTTTACTAGAGGACCACTGGGTCAGGGAAGAAATAAAGAAGGAAATCAAAGACTTCTTAAAATCCAACGAAAATGAAGACACAACATACCCAAACCTATGGAACACAATGAAAGCTGTGCTACGAGGAAAGTTCATAGCACTAAGTGCCTTCAAAAAGAAAATTGTGACAGCTCATATTAGCGAGTTAACAGCTAAACTGTGTGAATTGGAAAAAAAAAAAAAAAGAAGCAAACACTCCCAAGAGGAGCAGAAGGCAGGAGATTATCAAACTTAGGGCTGAAATCAACAACTTAGAAACAAAAAGAACTATACAAAGAATCAATGAAACCAAGAGTTGGTTCTTCGAGAAAATCAACAAAATAGACAGACCCTTAGCCAAATTAACTAAAAAACAGAGGGAGAAAACACAAATCAACAAAATCAGAAATGAAAAGGGTGAAATGACAACAGACATTGAGGAAATCCAGAGAATATTTGGATCCTACTTTAAAAATCTATACTCCACCAAATTTGAAAACTTAAGTGAAATGGAAAATTTTCTTGATAGATTCCACCTACCGAAGCTAAATCAAGATCAGATAAAGAGATTAAACAGCCCTATAACCCCTAAGGAAATAGAAAGTCATTAAAAATCTCCCAACCAAAAAAAGCCCAGGGCCAGATGGCTTTAGCATCTGGAATTCTACCGGACCTTCAAAGAGGAGCTAACACCAATACTTTTCAAACTCTTTCACAAAATAGAATATTAAAGAACATTGCCAAACCCATTCTATGAGGCCACAATCACCCTGATTCCTAAACCACGCAAAGACCCAACAAAGAAAGAGAACTTCAGACCAATCTCCCTCATGAACATAGATGCAAAAATACTTACTAAAATACTAGCAAACCAAATTCAAGAACACATCAAAAGTATCATACACCATGACCAAGTAGGCTTCATCTCAGGGATGTAGGGATGCTCCAACATATGAAAATCTATCAACGTCATTCACCATATAAACAAGATGAAAGAAAAAAACCACATGATAATCTCGCTAGATACAGAAAAAGCATTTGACAAAATCCAACACTCCTTCATGCTAAAAGTTCTGGAGAGAATGGTCATACAAGGGCCGTACCTAGAAATAATAAAGGCAATATACAGCAGGCCAGTGGCCAACATCAAAATAAATGGAGAGAAACTTGAAGCATTTCCTCTAAACTCGGACAAGAAAAGGATGTTCACTTTCACCTTATCTCTTCAATATAGTACTTGAAGTTCTTGCTAGAGCAATAAGATAACTAAAGGACATCAAGGGGATAAACATTGGAAACGAAGAAGTCAAATTATCCCTATTTGCAGATGATATGATACTATACATAAGTGACTGCAAAAATTCCACCAGAGAACTCTTACAGCTGATAAACACCTTCAGCAAAGTGGCTGGATACAAAATTGATTCAAAATAATCAGAAGCCCTTCTTTATACAATAAACAAATGGGTTGAGAAAGAAATATGGGAAACAACCCCCTTCACAATCAATAGCCACAAACAACATAAAATACCTGGGGATAACTCTAACCAAGCAAGTAAAGGACCTGTACAACAAGAACTTCAAGCCCTTGAAGAAAGAAATGGAAGAGGCCTTTAGAAGATGGAAAGATCTCCCATGCTCATGGATAGGTATGATCAACATAATAAAAATGGCCATCCTACTAAAAGCAATATATAGATTCAATGCCATTCCTATCAAAATACCAACACAATTTTTTATAGACTTGGAAAGATCTAGTCTCAATTTCATATGGAACAACAAAAAGCCCAGAATAGCTAAATCAATGCTGTACAATAAAAAAAAAAAAAAAAAAAAAAAAAACATCTGGAGGTATTACCATCCCAGATTTCAAGCTGTTCTACAGAGCAATAGTTGTAAAAACATCATGGTATTGGTATAGAAACAGACCAGTAGATCAATGGAATCGAATTGAAGATCCAGAAATAGACCCACACACTTATGGTCACCTAATTTTTGACAAAGAAGCCAAAACGGCACAATGGAAGAAGGACAGCATCTTCAACAAATGGTGTTGGTCCAACTGGATGTCCATTTGTAAAAGAATGAAGTTAGACCCATACTTATCACCTTGTACAAAACTTAAGTCCAAGTGGATCAAAGACCTTAACATAAGGCCGGTCACACTAAATCTACTAGAAGATAAAGTAGGAGAAACCCTCAAACTAATTGGCACTGGGGTCAACTTCCTGAACAGAACACCAACAGCTCAGGACTTGAGATCAACAATCAATAAATGGGACCTCATGAATCTGAAAAGCTTCTGTAAGGCAAAGGACACTGTCATTCGAACAAAACGGCAGCCTACAGACTGGGAGAAAATCTTCACCAACCCCACATCTGACAGAGGGCTAATATCCAAAATCTACAAAGAACTCAAGAAATTAAATGCCAAGAAACCAAATATTCCAATCAAAAAATGGGGGACAGAGCTAAATAGAGAATTCAAAAAGGAGGAATCCCTAACGGCTGAGAGACACTTGAAGAAATGCTCAACATCCTTAATCATCAGAGAAATGCAACTCAAGACGACTCTGAGATTCCATCTCACTCCTGTCAGAATGGCTACGATCAGAAAGTCAAATGACAGCACATGCTGGCGAGGGTGTGGAGAAAGGGGTACCCTACTCCATTGCTGGTGGGAATGCAGGCTTGTGCAACTACTATGGAGGTCAGTCTGGCGATATCTTAGAAAACTTGGAATAGCTCTGCCTCAGGACCCAGCCATACCACTTCTGGGTATACACCCAAATGCCTCTTCATGGAATCATATGGAAGTTTCCTCATCTATGTTTATAGCAGCCTTATTTGTAATAGCTAGAAACTGGAAACAACCAAATGTCCCTCAACCAAAGAATGGGTTAAAAAACTGTGGTACATCTACATAATGGAGTATTATTCAGCTATGAGGAACAATGAAATTATGCAGCCAAATGGATGGAACTAGAAAAGCTCATCCTTAGTGAACTAATCCAGACTCAAAAGGACACATATGGCATCTATTCACTTATAGTAGGATTTTAGCTATATAGTAGAAGGTATCAATACTACAACTAACACACCAAAGGGAACTTGGACATAGACTTCTTATTTTAATTTTTATTTATTTTTTATATATTAGCTATATTTTTTCAATTTTTCAGTCTTTTCTATCTATTGTATGCTTCTTGATTTGTTTGTTTAGTAGTTCTCTCACCTGGGCAACGAGACACTTTTCACTGATTGTACTGCTTCGTAGATTCCCAATGAATGAAGAGGCTCTTGGCCCTCATACGACCTCTCAACTGAGATGAGGGACTGTTATATAAGGACACCCCACCCCAGAGAATTGGGATGGAAGGGTTAGGAGGTAATGAAAAAAAAAAGAAATGTGATGTTTCGGCCTTTTACTACTAACTGTCATAAACTGTTTAGGATAATTAAGAAATGCAAACTAATGGTTATGCAAGCCGGTCATTCTGTTAGGTACTATGACAGCCTATTATAGTTACTTGCTAAGCTAATCAGAAATAAACCTGCTAAGAGACAAGCAACATCCACTTACCCTAATATAAGAGATAGATAGGGCCTCCTCAAAAACCTCAAGAGATCTGCAGAATATGGCATTCAAAGATGTTTTCGTAACTTTAGATCTTTTTTTATATCACGACATATCAACTCCTGACAGCACCCCCTATTTGCCTCCAAGTAGAAGATGAGCATCAAAGAATCTCCAGTGGGAGATGATTGAATTAGTCGCAAGCCTATCTCTTGGTAGGAAAAGCCCCTTGCTCCAACTGTAGACAGAATGCTGTCCAAAAAGGACAAAACCTGGAAGCAGGTAAGTCAACAGCCTAGCTCTGCCAACACAGGGTAGGTAAGTCCTTCATAACCCCTGCTCTACAATCAATGTCTGTCAAAGAGGCGGGGCCAAATGACTGAAGAGCGATGCTGTAATATATGGAGAGAAAATGGGAAGTGTCCAGGCAGCCATTGGTATGTCATTTCTTAGTTTGGGAAGCTGCAGACCCTGTACTTCCTATAAAATCAGATATATTTATCCCTTTCAGGTGTCTGACGTGTTTGAAGAACAGAAAGCTAGAGTACATAATTTAATTTTGAGTTGTTTAGGAGTCAAGAGAGTGTTATACATCTAAGAAG
>CAJQZJ010000279.1:2839323-2864047 GCA_907164525.1 Lophiomys imhausi
AGTCAGATATAGAACTTTAAACTCATGGAGATGTTTAGATAGTAGAAGGTTAAAGTCAGGTACCAAATACATATGGACTGGTCATTGGGAATGTATGTTAAGCCATATAACCCTCATAACTGTGGCCTAATTACCTCTGTTGTACTGTATTGTATTTATTACTATAAGAGAAAGAGCCATTTGTTGGACTGAAGGGGGAAAGTGTAGGGGGAAATAAGATACACCTTAAACTTAAAAGAAAAAATAAGGGAAAAGCATGGGGGGTTGAAGGTGGGAGGTTGGAACTGGAGGGGGAATAGGGAGGGGACTGCGATTGAGATGTAACTTGAAGAAATAAAAAATAAAGGAAAAAAAAAAGAAAAAAAACTCAAATCCCATAGATTATCAGGGTCTTCCAACCTAAGATGTAATCGAAATCAGTACATGATATGAAATTCAACAGTGACTCAGTTTAAAGAAAAAAGTGTTGAAGATTTTTTCCCAGTCTGTGGGCTGCCGTTTTGTTCTAGTGTCAGTGTCTTTTGTCTTACAGAAGCTTTTCAGTTTCATGAGGTCCCATTTATTGATTGTTGGTCTTAGATCCTGAGCTGTTGGTGCTCTGTTCAGAAAGTTGTCACCTGTGCCAATGAGTTTGAGGCTTTTCCCCACTTTCTCTTCTATTAGATTTAGTGTGTGTCCAGTCTTATGTTAAGGTCTTTGATCCACTTGGAATTAAGTTTTGTACAAGGTGATACGTATGGGTCTAATTTCATTCTTTTACATGTGGACATCCAGTTGGACCAGCACTATTTGTTGAAGATACTGTCTTTTTTCCATTGTACAGTTTTGGCTTCTTTGTCAAAAATTAAGTAACCATAGGTGTGTGGGTTGTTTCTGGGTCTTCAATTCGATTCCACTGATCCATTAGTCTGTTTCTATACCAGTACCATGCTGTTTTTATTACTATTGCTCTGTAGTACAGCTTGAAATCTGGGATGGTGATACCTCCAGATTTTTTTTTATTGTACAGGGATGATTTAGGTATTCTGGGGTTTTTGTTATTCCATATGAAGTTGAGAATTGCTTTTTCCAGGTCTATAAAGAATTGTGGTGGTATTTTGATAGGAAGTGCCTTGAATTTGTATATTGCTTTGGCAGGATGGCCATTTTTATTATATTGATCCTACCTATCCATGAGCACAGCAGATCTTTCCATCTTACCCCACATCTGACAGAGGGCTAATATCCAAAACTTACCAAGAACTCAAGAAATTAAATGCCAAGAAACTTAATAATCCAATAAAAAAATGGGAACATAGCTAAACAGAGAATTCACAAAGGAGGAATCCCTAATGGCTGACAGACGCTTGAAGAAATTCTCAGCACCCTTAATCATCACAGAAATGAAACTCAACACGACTCTGAGATTCCATCTCACACCTATCAGAATGGCTAAGATCAAAAGCTCAAATGACAGCACATGCTGGTGAGGTTGTGGAGAAAGGGAAACACTCCTCCATTGCTGCTGAGAGTGCAACCTTGTACAACCACTATGGGAATCAGTCTGGTGATGTCTTAGAAAATTTGGAATAGCACTGCCTCACGACCCACCCATAACACTTCTGGGTATACATCCAAATGATTCCTCACCACATCACAAGGAAGTTTCCTCATCTATGTTCATAACAGCCTTATTTGCAATAGCTAGAAACTGGAAACAACCCAGATGTCCCTCAACTGAGGAATGGATAAAAAATAAGTACATCTACACAATGGAATACTACTCAGCTGTCAGAAACAATGAAATCATGCACTTTGCAGCCAAATAGATGGAACTAGAGAAACTTATCCTGAGTGATCTAGCCCAGACTCAGAAGGATGCACATGGCATCTATTCACTTATAAACAGATTTTAGCCATATAGTGCAGGATAACTATACTACAACCAGTGCACCAAAGGGAACAGGAACATAGACTTTGTTTCCTATCAATGAGACACTTTGCCCTAGTGGTGCTTTCTTGTAGGCCCCCAGTGTATGAGGAGGCTCTGGCGCTCATGTGATTGCTGAATTGGAGTGGGGGACTGATATGTAGGGACACTCCACTCTGAGGAATGGGTTAGAAGGGTCAGAGAGTAGAGGGTGGGAGGGTGGAACTGGGAGGGGTGGAAAGAGGGCCCTGTGATGGAGATGTAACCTGAAGTAATAGAATTAACATTAAAAAAAGAAAGAAAGAGGTGTTAAGATTACTAAGTTATTCAGTTGTTTTCTTCCTGAAAAATTTCCCTTTCTGTATATTGGTTTACTTCTATTTTCATAACAGTAACTTAGAAGAATGTATGGATCTTTGTAAAATTTCCTGTTTATGATTAAGACTTAGGAGTTCTTTGAAAGGAGACCCATAAAAAACACACTCATGTGTGGTTATTGTTATCTTTAATTTTAACTAACTGGATTAAGTCTTATGGGAAAGAGGTAGGTATTATTCAAACATTTTTCCTAAACAGCATAGAGGAAGGGGTTGATATCTTGTCTCCCCATCTGCAGAGTAATCCCTCATCATAGAGATGTCATTAGATACTGCCACAACACCACCATCAATTCAGGGACCGAATATTGACATACTTTTGCTGTTAGATACAGGGGCCTCACTCAGACTACTCCAACTTTCCAAATCATGTCTTGTTATGGTGAAGAGGGACCTATCTAGGACCAAACATACATGAGGCTCCATTATTTTATAATTTGTTTGTGGTGCCCGCCTTCTTGAAATCGTCTTTAAACCTTAGATCTACAGAAAAATATTTCATAGCAATTATGAATCTTTGTCAACTATTTCCTTGATTGCATTCAGAATGTGCCTTTTGACAATATTTCCAAGATAAGGAAATGCTGACTTGTGTGAAGTGCTCTATTACATTATTGGTGACAATAACTTCGATCACTCTGCTGAGGAGATATATGCTATGTTTCTCCCATGTAAATCTATTATTTTTGTCTGTGTGCTCGATGCTTTGAACCATCATAAATATCTTTTTTCGCATCAAACTATGAACAAATTTCAATAGCAATAAATTTCACAGTTGAATTAATTATTAGCATGTAGAAATGCAATGAGGGGGTTTTCTCAGTTCTCTAAATCTGACATTTTATGGGTAAAACCTTCTTTTCTTCCAACTTACTTACTTTATGATTTTACTCAAGCTAGTTTGGAGATTTAGATTGATGTTTGATGTAGTAAGTCATTACAGTTATTTAAAGTGTTTATTATTATGCATAGATTGTAATCAGCAAGAACATGGTGTGATCTAGAAACTGATCCTGCTTATTCTACAGGTAATGTTTACCTCATTGGCCAACAAAAATTTTAAGAATCATTTTGTGGATTTAGTTCAGTCATAGAACTAGACATTTATACACAGAAATCCAGAGTCAAAACACATCAAATGCCAAAATCTAGATCATATTATTATTGTTAATTGTTGTTAGGGAGTCTCTGTTCCCACAATTTCATGAACTAGAAAGATCTGAACAGTTCGCTGGGGATGTGTATATGCTTACAAACACACACATACACATTTTCCTCATCTGTCTCTACAGGGTTGAATTTTGTCACTAAACATCTCCTGTGTACTAGCCTACTGAGAACTTTAGAGAGTGAAATTATTTGGAAAGAAGATATTTGTGTATATAATTAATTAAGTTGAGTCCATATAGTATTTGGTTGCATATAAATATCTGTATCATTACATAAAAGCTGTGTAAAGGTATAGATATACTTCGGGAAAGCAATAAACAGATAAAGGCAAATAGCACAATATGAGTTGTGCTATCAGAAGCTTAGAAGTAGCTAGAAAGAACATGATGGGTCCTGCCAGGGAAACACAGGCCAATGAACACTATGATTTCAGATTCTGGCAATATATAAAATTAAAATTCTGTTAAGTTAAGAAATCTAAATGAGGGTAGTTTGAATTGGGAGCTCTTGGTATCTAATACGAACTCTATCCATTGGACACCATGAGTTTATGTCCCTCATTTCAACTCCAAAGGCACACAAGAGTGGTTCCTCTTCTTGTTTTATTAACCACAAAAAACCTAAGTATTTTAAAGTCTTCAATGTATTTCTAATTATATCATTCCTCAAACCTCAGGCACCTTATTTCTATTTTCTGCCTTTTACCACCCAATTTCCTCCTACTGTTGTGCATCATCTCTTGAAGTCTTCCTCCACCTTCCTGTCTTTGAAGGATATAATATGAACTCCTATGCTGCTAGCCAAATATAGTAACTTCTAGATTGAACTATTGAGTCAGACAGTAGGAACGGAGTCAAAAAGTATGCAACACTACTTATATTTGTTTTACTCTTATCATATAATAGATATATAGCAATATTTACAAATCTGAATTAAAAGTATATTTACTAGGAGATGCAATATCACAGCAAATAACCTGATTCTCTGTTGGCTTTTGATCTCAAAAGAAAGAGAGATAGAGAGAGGAGAAGGAAGGAAGATGGGAAGGAAAACAGATCACTTCTCACAAAAAGAAGAGAATACAAAAATAGGTTTACTGAAAAAGTTTAATTCATTTGACAACTTTCAATTTACATATTTGTGAATTTACCCAAACTAGTTTGAAGATGAAGATTTATGTAGGTTTATGTGTTATATATTTAAGTGGGACTTATAGTGTTATTTTGGTCTTTAAAATATTAACATATTTTTATAATTTCATATTAAATGTTTTTATTGAGATTCAAACATTTATATGATTGTGGAAGTTTTTGTTTTAAAAAGTAGTCTGCATCAGTACAGCAACTACATTCAGTAAAGTTGCTCTACTGAATAGACTTTAATGAAAAAACCCTTAGGAGAACATATATAATAAGAATATGTACTGTTTCTATGCAAGGCCACTTGTTAGATGAGCATGCAGCTAAATAAGGAAATTTGCTGTTTCTGAGAAGTGAATTGCAAATTATAGTGGCTGCAGCTTGCATGGGTTAGGTTGTTATTCTTTCATTGATCAGTCATATTGTAGCCCAAAATAAAGAACATGTCTAAAGTAACAACTGAAAGAGTTATTTTCACACTCTCTTTTAAAATTAAAGAAACATTATATGTCACAGATGCTTAAAGGATCAAAGGATGCTGTGCTCTGACAAAGTGTCATAAGCTTGACACAATTTTTTTTTAATAACCCTGAATTGGTAGCTTACTTTTGGATCTCTTTCTCTCTGTCTCTGAGCAATATTTTTAAAGAATTTGGCAGCATTGTTTTCTAAAGGAAAGATGCAAAGTGAGAAAGGGAAAGCCATATCTTGATGGATCTGATTGTATTTTTACCAGCTTTGATTCAGAGAGATGAAGAAAATTGAAATTCTTTAGGAAAACATGGGCAGAAAATCATGAGGATTGAAATAAACAATTTCAAAAGATATCCACCTGAAGCTGATGTGAATACCAATAACAGCTGTAGTTCCAAAACCTTGGGACAGGGTGAGTATTCCATCTCTATTTTGAATAAATAAATTAAGTCTTCATAAAGGATGTAGACATAATATATTACCTGTCCCCGCCCACAAACACAAAACAGCAGCAGAGGAAAGAGAAAGGAAAGGAAGGAAGGAGGGAGAAGTTAAGCAGCAAGCAAATGTTGTAACATCCACATGTATATATACAAACCTGTATCCATGCACATATAAAGTATATTTTAACTTAGCCATCCAAAGTAAACTTCTCATTGAAATTTTTGTTGTTGTTTTAAGAGCTACCCCACAGTGGTCCATGGTTTAGAACTTATCAGATAAGCATGTGTGACGTGCATGACATTTCACTTAAGACACACCAGTCTTTCAAGAGGCATTAGGCTATTTCTACATGGTTGATGAAACTAAGCTTGGTTGAGACTATAAACATGGGTTCTTTGTGTAAAGTTTGTAATAGTTAAATCTTGGATCATCATTCTTTGCTCAGTTGAGACTATAAACAGAGCTTATTTGAGTAAATTTTGTAATAGTTATATCTTGAATCATCATTCTTTGCTTGGTTGAGACTATAAACATGGCTTATTTGTGTAAATTTTGTAATATTGATATCTTGAATCATCATTCTTTGACCTTACAGACTTTCTGAACTGCCTCAATTATAACGTGACAAGTTCAAATAAAAACACTACTGGATAGGATAAGCATACCGTTCATCCTTAAAGCTATTTCTAAGAGATTTCTAACTTTTTTTATGTCTTACATTGATAAAATCCTACCACTAGTTTTTCAGATTTTAATGTTCATGGTTCAAAACTCAGCTCATAATATGTAATCAAACACATTACGATGACTTCAGAAGATTTCCAATCTGCATGTTTGTAGAAAAATTGCTTTCAGTCATTTTGAAAACAGTTCTATGCCACTACAATTCATCAGTTCATTCTAGGCAATGTCAATGGCTTTACATCCACTTTTGTTTCAAAGAGCATTTCCAAAGGATGTTAAATGTTCATAGTAGTTTTTTCCTTTGGTAATTGTCTTTGAAATTTTTTTAAATAGATGAATTGGCACAGACTGCTCCATAAATTTTCACAAGAATGGTATAATAACGAAACCAATGATGTACTTCATTTGATTTTGTGTTTATTCATGCAATAAAATTGCAGTGTTGCTTTTGTTTTACATATGAATTATTATATAAGGCATATTTAGAAAAATATACAAATATCCAAAACTTAAATCTGTAGCAAACTGATTTTGAATCCCTGTCTGTAACTCTGCAGGGAAACATGAGAGTCCCTTCGAATATGATTTGTTGTCTTCATTTGATATATAAACTTCTTTCTCCTATTAACAGTTTTACTATAGTTTCACTTAGTCTTTCAGAGGATGAAAATTAAATAATTGATTCTGCATTAACCATATCCACGTGAAGAGATGCTGAGGATGTAGCTCTACATGAGCCCTAAAATCAGGACAGTCTCTCCCATTAGCAGACTGCTTTCCAAGTCCATCCACACCATAGCTAATGGCTACAATTCTTTTTGTTTTCCTTTAAATTTCTTCCTCTTTTTGGCCCCCGGCTTGCTTGTTAGAATGATTGCAAACCGGAATTATCTTAATGTTGACTCTTTCTCACCTTGAAAACTGCAAATTTCAGTCAGTGACACACTGGTTCTTAAAATATTATCTTATCAATGTTGTGCCCCAATTTACAATCCTCAGAGATATTTTCTATGGTCAAAACTTCATACAGGTCTACTCTATGCTTTCTAAGAAATTAGAGGCACCTGCTAAACTGCCCAACTCTTGCTGCTGCATGAAAAACCAAACCCAACAAATCTGTACTTACCATAGAACCAAAGTATTTCTAAAAAAAGTTTACAACATGGAATTTGACAACCAGGATGGAGTTCTACTCAAATAATCATGTAAATTTGGTTTTCTTTTGTTTATTTTTAATTAAAAAGATAACTTTTATTTGTGTACATGTGTGCACCTATGTGATTGTCTACCATATCTGTATTGAAGAAGGCATCAGGTCAACTGAGAGTGGGTCCTAGGAGCTGAATTCTCATCCTCTGAAAAACAGGGGATGCTCTTAATCACTGTCTTATCTCTCTAAAACTAACTTTGACTTTTTGCCCTTAGATAGAAATTATTATTACAAGATACACTATGTGTATTGGTTCCACAGAAAAATGGTATTCAGGTTGTTTGTGTATCAAGAGATCTATGAATTGGCATGAACACAGTGTTTTACAGGGTTATTTTTATTTGTTCCACAAGGATTCTAAAAGTTCATGAATTAAGAGGGTAGGGAGAATGACAGCTCCAATAGTCAGCTTTTTCCCAAGTTTGTATAGGAGGGAAATGAGTCAGCTGCATGTCAGGCTAGGTCTAAAGTATTTATCTGTGAAATTCTGAAATCTGGGCTGAAAATGAGAATGAGGAACCACTGTCAATATATTTTTGACATACTCTCCCAGGAACCTTCCCTCTCATAGTAATGGAGGTTTCCTAGAGTCTCTATGAATATAAGCAGACATTATTTCTTTAAATTTGATATCTATTTTGCTTACAAAAATTTAGGTCTAAATATTTTTATAGTTCGGTTGGTTAGCATTAATACTTTTATAGTTTGGAGGTATAATTTTATTGTCCTCCCTCTCAGAAACTTCATGTAGAGAAAATAACATTGATTTATATGACAGGATGCAACATGCATAGGTAAACACACAGATGAATAGAGCAGAAGAGTAAAGAAGATATTCAAGCTGTTAAATGAATCACAAGTAAAGATATCAATGTAGACCCATAGGGAAAGAGATTTAAAGTATGCTGTATGTCTTCTTACTATGTAATTAGTCATTCTGACAAAAGGCAAAATATAGTTACTACATAATTCTGTGAGAACATATGGATTATGAGTAATGTATGTATTCAGATGCCTTTCTCATTCTGCGAGAATGGAGTTTCATCTTTTGTTTCTGGACTCACTTTCACAGCCAGCAAAATCACACCAGCACCATTACTAGAGAGGAGTTTACTCAGTTTCATTTTGTTAGGAGCACAACAAGAAGAGTCTTTATATCCATGTCAGACCCTTCAGATCTCATCATTGTAACTTTGTGATTCTTTGTAACAAGTGTTAACAAAGTTCAGAACAGACATTGAGGCCAAAGGGAGATCAACAAATAAAGTTAAAGGCTTTGGGGGTTTGAAATATGGCTTAGCAGTGAAGAGCAGTTGCTGTACTTGCAAAGAACCCTGATTTGGCTCTTAGTACCCACAGGGTGGTTTACAACCATTTGTAACTATAGTTCACAGAGATTAAATGCCCTCTCCTGGTTTCTGCACACACAAGGCACACATATCCTGTTTGAGCTTACACACATACACACTTATTATGTATATGTCTGCATATACATGAATATATATGTATATGTGTATATATACACACATATACTGTATGTATGGCCAGGAAAATAAATACTCTATAGCTTAATAATAAGTAATACTAAATAGTGGTACCAAATTCTGTTCTAACCACTATATATTGCAAACTACTACAGCTTTTTTTTTTTTTTGCAATTGAAAAAAAAACTGAGGGAGATAACTATAAATGAACTTCATTGCTTCCTAATTTCATCTCCCCATTATTTAAAGTTTCAGGTTTCCTACAATGTGTTGTGTGAAGAATCATTATAATGTGGATATTTTAGTTAGCAATTTTCATTTAAAATTCAACCATTATTTTATTTGGCTGTAGAAAGAAATATGGCTAATTAAATTGTTTAACCAGTATTTAGGTTATATTTAATTGATTTGGCAGCTGTTAATTCTTTAACCAGACATTATAAATGAATACACAGAGACGCCACGTGGATTTTAACAAGACTTGGCCTGAATTGTGCAATCCTAGCCCATCTAAGCTAACTCTTAATTCTATTACCCAAATATGACCCCATATATACATATGTCCCCTTGGACTTCCATTCTCCATAATATGCCAATGTTCCTGGCCATGTGGAATGATGTTCCTTTTTCTAACCAATGCTGTGTGCCTCCTTCCTGCTGCTCCTGGCTGGAATGCCTTTATTCTCTGTCTAAAGCACAGGCTTCCTGTCTAATCACAGGAAGTCCCACCTTTCTCTGTCTTTGCCCTATCTCAGGCCTTGGCATTTTATTTAACCAATCAGAGTCAATGTAAGTAGCATACAGCAAACAGGACCAATCAATTAATATTTAGAATGCTTAACACTACCCCAACAATTCCCTCCTTTGGTCTAAAAACAAAAGGCTAAATTTTTTAACTCATATAGTAAAAACAATAAGAACAAATATGAAACAATCAAGAAAACCAAATATAAAAGTTATACACTTAATGTTTAGCCTATTTGTATCAGGCAATCTTGAAGAAGAAAAAAATCATCTTATCTATCTTGCTGTGTCTAAAGTTCTGAACCAAAATAATTTCTATCATCCTATATTTATAAACCTAAAGATTTTATTTAGACTTGAAAATATCCTTTTAAATCCTAAACAACTCAAGTTCAATTGAAATTTTATAACTATTATGCCTTCGACCCCATCAAAGACATAAGAAGGGATAAAGTTATTATTTGAGTGAGTAGGAAGCATAGGAGAGCAGCTTCCAAAGAGAAACATGACAGTTTGTTTCCCAGACAGTCCCAAATATCACTTGATATTGTTGGAGCATCATCTTCAGCCTTCTGGCAAAGCATTTTTCACAGACTAAATTGTGCAGCAGGAAACAATAAGGATTTTCCCATTCTGTCTCTGCAGAATCAGGACATCGACTTACCTGCATTTAAGCTCTGGTCCATCTTTGGACTGTATATAGTCTGTTAAGAGAGCAGGGGCATTTTTGCCCAATAGGAATTATCTCCTGATGGGAGATTTCTTTTTGAGGAATTATCTCCTGATGGGAGATTTCTTTTTGATGCTCATTGTCTTCTTCCAAGTCAAATGGGAGGTGCCAGGAGCTGACTGTCTTAAGTCAAACAATTCTTAAAATAATAAAAACATCTTTAAATGCCATTTTCTGTATGCCTCTGAGGGTTTTGAAGACATCTATCGATTTATTTATAAATCTATCTGTCATCTATCTTCTATCTATCTATGAACAAACTGTATATTTTTATCCATTTAGTATCTGTTTAACCTATTAAGCCTATGTTGTGATAAATTAAGACTGGTATTTGACATGACCAGAAGCTTGACTAGCCAGCAATCAACCTGTATTACCCAAATTCCTAAATAGATTGCAATAGCAACCCATAAAAGGATTGGAAGTAAACCTGTACTTTTAAATGATTTGTATAGGCACAATACCTTATAAGAGTTGAAATAAACATTTTATGTGTCAAAATATAAAATTCTGTACTAATTAATCAAAATTTATCCTTATTTTTGTGTCAATATACAATATTCTATACCAATGTATTGAAAGATAACCTTATTTAAAGAATAAAAATAGTTTTGAGTTTCAGAGCAGATTCAATAATCTATCCTTATATCTTATCATTTCTATATTATATACATATATTCCCTCTCTTTTTCTTTTCAAGTCTTTTCCCACTATATAAGAGAGAAAGAAGGATAGAGAAAAGAAAAAGAGATCTCCAAGTCTAACTTTCTATACCTTGCTTAACAAGACCATATAACAATTTGTAACCATTCCCCCTAAATGACATCTATAACCCATCAAATAACCAAAGAATCATCCACCCCACTTTTTGGGGAATGGGACGTCGCTCTCTTAAAACTTCTTCCTGCTGAACTGGGTCACAGAAAACCTGTTTAGGGGCCCAAATAAAATGAAAAAAGAAATGGTTAAGCAAGTACATTGTAACATTTGTTGTCCAGTCTCTATGTGCTCAGCAATTTGAATGTCCTGAGCAGTTTGTAGTCTGGACTTTGGGTAGGAAAGTTCAGGGCTTTATTGATGTCTTGTCTGGAAAAGTCTTTGAGGCTGGGCCATCTCAGCAAGCTGTTTGAAGTTCCTCTGGATGCAGATTTTTGAGGAAACAACTATTGAGGCAGTCTATGAGGCTGGATCATTTGAGTTACATGTCTTGTCTTCTTTGGACTCAGGTCCCATTGTTCTGAAAATATATAATTTCTCACAAGTAACATATAGTTCTTCAATTACCAAGATGCCTTCGATGTGCAGAATGCACAAATCAATTAAGGAATATTTTCTGTTCTTTGAACAGAAGAAAGATATTTGTAAGTCTCCATTCATTCCATATAAAAGGATGACATGTAATAGTATTACATATATATGGTATATATAATCTATTTTAAATTGAAAATAAAGTATAAGACTATATGGAGTTTAAGTATTCTCATCTACAGTTGACATGAATTTATTAATTGATTAAAACAGGTTTATTCTGTGTTGTTCTGGCTTTTTGTAGATTAGGTTGGCCTCAAACTCAAAAGGAACCAATCTGTCTCTGTCTTTGTCTCCCATGTTTTGGGATCAAAAGTATGCATTTATATATTTCTTCTTTCCATTTCTCTTTTCTTTGGAGATTTAATTTCTCTGTGGATATATCTATCCTTATTGAGACAGGGTTTCTCTTTGTAGCTTGGGCTGTCTTGATTTGCTCTGTAGAGCTCTGTAGATTAGATTAGCCTAGAACACACAAGGAACCTATTTTATCCTTGTCCCCCAAATTTTGAGATCAAGGTATGAATTTAAGTAATTGAAATACCCTTATTAAACAATAACATTAATTAAACCATTTTGTATTAGTTTGAGTTCCAATTCTCCCATGGAAACACCATTATTAAGGAGATTGGTGTAAAATAGCATGATATGCTATTTTTCTTAACTGCTGGCTGTGGGAGGCATGCAGTTTGCCAGTTCTTCCCCAGCCTAACTCTGGGTCATTACATTGGTTAACAGAATATATCTCCTTTTATTTATTTATTTTTTCTGAGGCAGGATTTCTCTGTGTATCTTTGTCCTGGACTCACTTTGCACCAGGCTAGGCTTGAACTCACAGAGATTAGCCTGCTTCTGCCTCCAAAATTCTGGGATTAAAGACGTGCACCTTCATGCCCAGAGATTAACGTATCTCTTTTAGGGGCAAAATGCCTCATGAAACCAGTTCTCCAGTGGCGATGTAAAAAAAAATTATGGCTAATTAAATTATTTAACCAGTATTTATATTATTGTTAATTGGTTTGGAAGTTGTTAATTCTCATCCAGACATTATAAATGAGCACACAGACACCACATGGATTTTTACAAGCCTTGGCCTGAATTGTGCAGTCCTAGCCCATCTAAGCTAGATCTTAATTCTGTTACCCCAATATAATCCAATATACACATACATCCCCTTGGACTGCCATTCTCCATGATATGCCGATGTTCCTGGCCATGTGGAATGAGGTTCTTTTCTCTAACCCATAGTGTGTGCCTCCTTCTTCCTGCTGCTCCTTCTGGAATGCCTTCTTCTTCCTGCTGCTGGCTAGAATGCTTTAATCCTCTGTCTAAAGCACAGGCTTCCTGCTCTAATCTCAGGAAGTGGCGACATTGCTCAAACATTTAGCTAGATGGTTTATTACTTTTATGACTAAATAGTCTTCCATTATGTCTATCAACAGAGTTTTCACATTTACGTTTTAGCGACAGTCCAGTTGCTTTCAGGTTTTTTGTGATATTGTAATGACTAGTAAACCGCTTATAGACATATATGTATTCATTTTTTGTGTATAAGTACATTTCTATTAAGTTTTGTTTAGACATAAATTTCCAGTTCATCCTTGTGTATCAGAGTACTATGTCATATTGTAGGATGACATCCGACTTCCTAAGAAGTTGCAAAATGCCTTGTAGCTTGATGGCAACTTTTTCATTTATACCAAGAAGGGTAGGACTTCCGTTTCATGCAATCATTCACCATAAATTGATATTTTCTGTTTGAGGATTTTGGTAAATTTAATATTCTTGAAATGATGTCATATTTGCATTAACATGTTCAGTTCCTTAAAGATATAATAGTAGAAATTATTTCATTGAAAGTAAAGATATTTTTTCTTACATAATATATTCTGATCATGGCTTCCTGCCCTCATCTTCACCTTGATCCTCCACACCTCTCTACCCTTCAATTTCATACATTGTTTCTCTCTCTCTCTCTCTCTCTATCTCTATCTCTCTCTCTCTTGGTTTTTCAAGACAGTGTTTCTCTGCATATCTCTGGCTGTCCTGGACTCGCTTTGTAGACCAGGCTGGCCTCGAACTCACAGAGATCTGCCTGCCTTTGCCTCCCAAGTGCTGGGATTAAAGGTGTGCACCACCACCGCCTGGCTTGTTTCTCTCTTTCTTAAGAATACAAATAGGAAAAAGACAGACAAGCAAGAATAAAACAAAACAAGCAAACAAACACACAAAGGAAAAACAAAGGAAAAGCTCAGGAAATCTGTACACATGGACACACACATACACAGAAACATACACACACAAAAACAAAACCCTTGAAAATTCAAAATTAGAAGCCATGATATAGAAGAAGAGCACCACTAAGGTAGAAAATGCCCAAACAAAGCAATGTAAGACAAAAACCTTCTAATATGATTTTTTTTTACATCTTTTCCATGTATTGCTAGATGTGGAGTCTGCTTGTCAAGGGTATGCTGTTGTATACCCAGTGCAAATCCCTTGGATCAACAAATTTTTCCTTTGAGAATGGTTGTAACTGGAAATATCTTTTTGGTAATGGGTGGGACTTCATGCCTGCTTCTCCATCTCAGCATTGGGACCCATTCTGGCTTGAAATTGTGCAGGCCTTCTGCATGATGCCACAGTATATGTGAGTTCATATGTATGCCAGACATGTGGTGCCAGTGCCATTCCCTCTGGTTCTTAAAAATATTTCACTTCTTCTTCCACATAGCTCCTTGATCTCAGAGGGGAGTAATTTGATAAAGATAACCCACTTTGAGTGGGCATTGAGTGTTTTAAGGTCCCTCACACTCTGCATATTGTCCAGGTGCATGTCTGTGTTGGTTCTCTCATGGTGGCTGAGTGAGACATTGATCTATATGTATAGTAAAATGTTGCTTGGTATGTTCCTTTAGCAGAACTGTAGTATTTCTTTTAGTTCCTGGGACCATGGCCTATCTAGGCTATCACGTCTGAGGCAGGAGAACCATGACTTTGATGCCTTAGCTATATAGCTAAAAAAATAAATTAAATAAAAAGATAAAAATAAAAATAAAATAAAAAGAGGCAGTGAGGATGGGATATTCTTTCCACTGAGCTTTTGAAAGGAATGTCTTTGCCTTTGAACTAGGAAAATGAGGTTCAAAGAAGGCATATTATGAGTTTTTCAGGCAGACTAAAATTTCAGCCTTCCATCCATTTTTTTATTCACAGATCTTATTAACAGAGGTAAGATATTATATCCTTTGTTCCTTAAGAACTTATTATGAATGATAAAACTAGATAATAAAGACTAAAAACAAAGGGAAACATTCATTCCTGAATAAGTCTTTAGTGTTTCTTACCTTGACAGAATACTTTGGGTAATGATAATCAACCAAGGATTCTTTTTTCTACCTCCTGTAAAAAAGAATTAGACTGTTATTCCTGTGTAATTATTAGAGTGTCTGGTGCTATTAGGTGACAGTGCAAAGCATAAGACCTATCCAACACATTTATGTATATTAACAAGTTATAATGTCAAAATTAAATTTAAAAAAGGGCCAGTGACCTCAGAGCTATTCATACAGAAATAAATTCCGGACAGATACATTGTGAGGGCCTTGTTCTGTTATGTGGTGCTTCTCCAAGTTAGCAGAGCCATGTGATAGCATAGTGCCTCCCTCATTTCCCGGACTTAGCATAAGTGGTACTGGTCCCTTAAATTTTTTAATACTAATACCATTGACTGGGACATTTGCTCTTCTTTGGGTTTTGCTACATTTCTTTTTCTTCTTGTCCTCCATATATACCTTTAAATTATGTATTCGGGTTCAATGTCAGTACAGTCAAATAAATCTATCTTAACACCTGAAGCAAAACAGGTGCGTGAGACTTGCATCAAAATAACGAATCAGAATGGCACCATTTTGAAGACTCTCTTCTTATGATGTGCAAGAGACATGGTCTGTTCTTTCAATAACAGCTATGTTCTCTCTCTACTATTGTAGACAAGTTTGATAAGCTTGGTGTTTAAGATAGACTAATGAATTTGAATGTTTTTATGTCTGTTTTCTTTCTTCTAGTTTATTGTTTTATTTCTTTATCATGTTAATCATCACCAACATTTTTCCTGTCCTTGCTCTGAAAGATAACTTTTTAAATATTTCTCTTGGGTAGGGTTCTATTATATACTTCAATGTTGCTCACTGGAAATATTCATGCTGAGGACCAGCCCTATCTTAGATAAGCTAATGATAAACTGATCTATTCATACCATTGTGGTACACTACAGGTCTATAAAGTGCTTCAAAAACACCTCATGGTTTTCCTGAAGAAATTCACTTACAAAAACTATTTAAAAGGACCAAAAATACTTTATGTTTCTCTGTGTTTTTATTTTGTTTTTTGTTATTGTTATTGTTTCAGACCCTACTACTTTGTTCTCTCCAATTATGATAATCAAATATATATCATAAACATTGATTGAGCAACTAGACAATGAAGCCATAGAGATAAATCTGTGCTTGCAGATAGACAGTGGTTAAAAGTTTCTCTCTAGAGTGAGCAGTCCTTGTTGCAAATCCCCGCAAGCTCCCTTAGAAATAACACTGAATCGGCCTTTAGTCCCTTGAGATCCACTTTTAGGATTTATGTCTGGTATCAAGGGTACCACTAACTAACATGAGCCACATCTTGTTAAGGAAAACACACATATATGATTTACATTAAGACTTTAGGAGCAAACTTTATCTCCCTAGCAATATCATTTCCAAAATATCTCAGACAAATAATAAGTATGATGTGAAATATAAGTATAAATAAAATTGTCAGCAACTTATTATAGGCTCTACTGCTGACTAAAGCTGTTATTGGCAAGACTTATGATTCCATAATATATATGAGAATATTAGGAGATATCAGGAACACTGTGCATGTTAACTAGAATAGAATTGGAATAATGTCTTCAGCACAATCAAAAGGATTAAAAGAAGATAAACTAGATATAAATATGTGTGTGTATAGATTAAAAGTTAAATAATATTGATTGCATATGTAGGGCAGATTTGTGTCATTATACCAATTTGGAAATGAATATATCCTGTGAACTGCAAGTATTTTAGTATATGCTTAATGGAAACATTTCCAATAAATGATTTCTCATAAGTGTACCTGTCTTTCAGTGCCACATAGACTGGAAGGATGGCTAACTGAAATCTTGATGCTTATGAAAGATTTGAAGGACAATTATAACATAAATTATGATATTTCAGTTACACAGACATCAAGGAAAATATCATCTGAAAACTGTTTATGATTTGCATGGTGGAATATTAATCAAAATCCCATGAAACTTTGGACTGGAATTTATTTAAATGCTTTTTTTCAGGAGAATGATATGGATTGCAACTTGGCTCCTCATGCTTTCATAGGCATGAACTTATTTAGTCATCTCTCCAGGCCCATGACTTAAGTAACCACGTGATGTCTCTACATGTGTCCATGAAGCAGAGTTAGTATGGTTGAATGGGCTCTGCTTAAACAGAGGAAGAAAAAAACAAGAGAAATCACTGCAAAATCATCCTCATATCTCTGTGCCTAAGCAGTCCATTAAACACATGCAATCAGCACCATACTCAAATGTGCAAGCAGGTGGACAAAAGTTGTGTGATTATTTTCCACACTCAACGGAAGCTTCCATGTCACATCCATCAGATGAAGGATATTTAATCAGAAGAAAATTAAAAGACTCCATACTAAGCTTTTCCATTGTAGTTTCAGCAGTGGTAAGAAAGGATATTTAAAACCTCTTCTTCCAAGTACAGAAAGAAGTATTTGGTTTTAAAGAATCAATGAAACTAAGAGTTGGTTCTTGGAGAAAATCAACAAAATAGACAAACCCTTAGCCAAATTAACTAGAAGACAGAGGGAAAAACCAAAATCAACAAAATCGGTAATGAAAAGGGAGAAATAACAACAGACATTGAGGAAATCTAGAGTATATTTAGGTCCTACTTTAAAAATCTATACTCCACCAAATATGAAAACTTAAACGAAATGAACAATTGTCTTGATAGATTCCACCTACCGAAGCTAAATCAAGATCAGGTTAACAGATTAAATGGCCCTATAACCCCTAGGGAAATAGAAACAGTCATTAAAAATCTCCCAACCAAAAAAAATCACAGGGCCAGATGGTTTCAGCACAGAATTCTACCAGACCTTCAAAGAAGAGCTAATACCAATACTTTTCAAACACTTTCACAAAATAGAATCAGAAAGAACACGGACAAACTCATTCTATGAGGCCAAAGTTACCCTGATTTCTAAACCACACAAAGACCCACAAAGAAAGAGAACTTCAGACCAATCTCCCTCATGAACATAGAAGCAAAAATACTTAATAAAATACTAGCAAACCGAATCGAAGAACACATCAAAAGTATCATACACGATGATCAAGTAGGCTTCATCCCAGGAATGCAGGGATGGGTCAACATACAAAAATCCATCAACATAATTCACCACATAAACAAGATGAAAGAAAAAAAACCACATGATTATCTTGCTAGATGCAGAAAAAGCATTTGCCAACATCCAACACCCCTTCATGCTATAAGTTCTGGAGAGAACGGGCATACAAGGACCATATCTCGAAGTAATAAAGGCAATATACAGCAAACCAGTAGCAAAAATCAAAGGAAATGGAGAGAAACTTGAAGCATTTCCTCTAAACTCAGGGACCAGACATGGATGCCCACTTTCGCCATCTCTTTAATATAGTACTTGAAGTTCTTGCTAGAGCAATAAGACAACTAAAGGGGATAAACAATGGAAACGAAGAAGTCAAATGATCCCTATTTGCAGACGATATGATAGTATACATAAGTGATCCCAAAAATTCCACCAGAGAACTCTTATAGCTGATAAACACTTTCAGCAAGGTGGCTGGATACAAAATTAATTTTAAAAAATCAGAAGCCCTTCTTTATACAACAAATAAATGGGCTGAGAAAGAAATCAGGGAAACAACTCCCTTCACAATAGCCACAAACAATATTAAATAACTGGGGATAACTCTAACCAACCAAGTTGTAAAGGACCTGTACAACAAGCACTTCAAGCCCTTGTAGAAGGAAATTGAAGAGGCCATCAGAAGATGGAAAGATTTCCCATGCTCATGGATAGGTAGAATCAACATAATAAAAATGGCCATCCTACCAAAAGCAATATACAGATTCAATGTGCTTCCTATCAAAGTAACAACACAATTCTTTATAGACCTGGAAAAATCTATTCTCAATTTCATATGGAACAACAAAAAACCTAGAATAGCTAAATCAATCCTGTACCAAAAAAAAAAAAAAAAACATCTGGAGGTATCATCATAGCAGATTTCAAGCTGTAATACAGAGCAATAGTAATAAAACAGCATGGTACTGGTATAGAAACAGATCTGTGGATCAATGGAATTGAATTGAAGACCCAGAAATGAACCAACACACTTATGGTCACCTAATCATTGACAAAGAGCCAAAACCTCACAATGAAAAAAGGACAGCATCTTCAACAAATGGTGCTGGTCCAACTGGATGTCCATTTGTAAAAGAATGAAATTAGACCCATATTTAACAACTTGTACAAAACTTAAGTCCAAGTGGATCAAAGACCTTAACATAAGGCCGGTCACACTAAATCTACTAGAAGAAAAAGTCTGAGAAACCCTTGAAATTATTGGCACAGGTGACAACTTCCTGAAGAGAACACCAACAGCTCAGGACCTAAGACCAACAATCAATAAATGGGACCTCATGAAACTGAAAAGTTTCTGTAAGGCAAAAGACACTGTCATTCGAACAAAATGGCAGCCTACAGATTGGGAAAAAATCTTCACCAACCCCACATCTGACAAAGGGTTAATATCCAAAATTTACAAAGAACTCAAGAAATTAAATGCCAAGAAACCAAATAATCCAATTAAAAAATGGGGAAAAGCAGTAAATAGAGAATTCACAAAGGAGGAATTCCTAAAGTCTGAGAGACACTTGAAGACATGCTCAGCATCCTTAATCATCAGAGAAATTCAACTCAAGATGACTCTAAGATTCCATCTCACACCTGTCAGAATGGCTAAAATCAAAAGCTCAAATGACAGCACATGCTGGCGAGGGTGTGGATAGAGGGGAACCCTCCTCCATTGCTTGTGGGAGTGCAGGCTTGTGAAACCACTATGGAGGTCATTCTGGTGATATCTTAGAAAACTTGGAATATCTCTTCCTCAGGATCCAGCCATACCACTTCTGGATATAGATCCAAATGATTCCTCACTAAATCACAAGGAAGTTTCCTCATCTATGTTCATAGCAGCCTTATTTGTAATAGCTAGAAATTGGAAACAACCCTGATGTCCCTCAACCGAAGAATGGATTAAAATCTATGGTACATCTACACAATGGAATACTACTCAGCTATCAGAAACAAGGAAATAGGCTGTTTTCAGCCAAATGGATGGAACTAGAAAAGCTCATCCTGAATGAGCTAAATCAGACTCAGAAGGATGCACATAGCATCTATTCACTTATAGTCAGATTTTAGCTATGTAGTACAGGATATCTATACTACAACCAACACACCAAAGGGAACATGGATTTAGACTTTTTTTTTTGCTTGTTTGTTTGTTTTCTCTCCATGTCATTGAGACACTTTTCCCTGGTGGTACTGCCTTGTAAGCCTCCAGTGTATGAGGAAGCTCTTGGCCCTCATATAACTGCTGAACCTGGGTGGGGGAATGTTATGTAGGGACACTCCACTCCAGAGGAGTGGGATGGAAGTGTTAGGGGTTAGAGGGTGGGAGGATGGGACTGGGAAGGGTGGAAAGAGGACACTATGATGGAGATGTAACCTGAAGCAATAAATAAATAAACTAAAAAAAAAAAAAATCACCTGTCACTTTAGGCTTGTCATTTGCTTTGAACAGAAAGGTTTTGGTTATTAATTCTAAGATTTTACTTGAGTTGGTAGCATTGTTAATAGATCTTCACTTAATACTGTGCTTTGGTCCCTTTAGAAGCCAAACAAAGAAGAGAATAGTTAGCAATGTAAGATTCAAGGCTACGCTTAGACATGCTTAAAAATATAGGAATACAATTGCTTCTTTTAGATTTAATATTTCGCTAAAGTGACCAAATCTTAAAAACTTCAGCTGGAAACCAGACAGGTGCTGAAATCATGGATCTTCAAATGATGGAGTGACTGTAGGAAGAGAATTTATCCCTTAGAATTTGAATCACTTTTACTTTAACAGTGGCACTCAAAATAAAAGGCATATGGAAGGCTGTAATAATATGCGGGGCAAGTAATATTTAAAAAGTGTCCATTTTGGGTCAATCTCTGCAAACCTTAAGGTTAATATCAGCACACATTTACTGTTTCCTATGTTTGCTTGAGTCATCAGTCTAGTTAGAAAGAATGTTTTTTTTTTTCTTCTGAGGTGATTTTGTAAGGAGAAAACCAAGGTTTCCTCCAAACTGAGGTCTGTGGTCCCATCTGAGGTAAGCCTGCACAGAAATCCAGGCCCAATGTGTCCTGGTCGTTGTCAACATTGAGGGCTTTTCAGTTTGCTGAGCTGAAGGTCTCTCTCTTATTTTTTTCTGCCATCAACAGGTCACCATCTTCAATACTCTGCTCGTCATGCCCTTTCTGTGTGACAGCTCATGCTCACATAATCACAGAAAACCTCCCACCTTGCTCATTTCTATTGATTCCATGTCAGTCACAGGTTGTAAATACTCTTATCTATCATTCTCAGATTCTTGAATAGCAAAAGTGATCTTTACCAGAGGTTTTATCCATGTCATCTCTACGCACACCTCCCTATTCCTATTAAAAGTCAATGTCTGCAACTTCAACTCATATTATTATAAATATAAGTCACCTGACCATGGCATGCTTATGATTAATGAGTCTCTGTGTTTCTTTGCTGCATTTTAGATATAGTTTAAATCCATAGCATTTGTTGGTGATACTGTGCATGCTTTATGTAAGCCAATAAACTCATACCCAAATATACTTATGGCCTCGATTGTAAAGGTTTCCACATAGACTATAGATGTGACACGTGCATCTCTAACTCCTAATCTTTTTTCCAGTTTCCGAGTCTTTATGATTCAGCTTTCTTTGTGTTGTTTTGGCTTCTCCTTTCTACGAGTTGTAGTTCATTAATTGGCTACTTGATAATATATGAACTTGACCATGAGCTTCCTGTACCTTCATGATGCCTGTAAACACATAAGCAAACAAACAAAATGCCTTGCTATTCGTCTGGCTTTTTAGCATAGTTGTTTTTTTCCTGGGCCCTGATTTGAAAGCTGTGATGGAAAAAGCTGGGAATGAGACATAAATGAGTAGAATGCAAAGCTTTTATGAGAATGATAAGTAGTTTGCAAAACTCAGAGCAACGTGGGAATTTAGTGATGTAGAAATCATCAATGTTTCACAGATTGTGAGATGTGTTTTTTTGAATGCTATTTGGTTCTAAAGTGTCTCTCACCGTGCTAAGGTAGCAGTCCCTGGAATGTGACAGATAAGGAATTTCTTGTAAAGATACTCTCTCTCTACTAAACTGATCTTCCAATGTTCTTTTGACATTCAAGTTTCCTCTTCCATTGTGGTTGATTTCTTCATATTTTTTTCCTTGACTCCAAACTTCACCCTTCCTCTGATTTCTTTGGCTGTCATCTCCACTGCAAATTTCTTTTGTTACATTTTAATTTTTTTCTCTCTGAGGTAAGAGTATTACAGGAAGTATGGATATAACTTAATAATCTGCATTCAAGAAAACATGCTTGCAAATTTAAGGAATAAAATATAAGATTTATTTATTTATGTATTTATTACTTATTATCTTCTTGTGGTTTCACCAATGAGTAGGTCATGGAGGTGGTGAATACACAAATATTATTCTGTGTTTGTTAGGGCGTCTAATCTGTGGTAAAGCACCATGCTTGTAAAAGCAACTGGGGAGAAAAGGGTTCATTTCAGCTTATAGTTCCTCATTATTATCCACCACTAAGAGAATTCAGAGAAAAAATTCAAACAGGACAGACTCCTGGAGACAGAAGCAGATACAGAGGTCTAAAAGATCATTTTTACTGGCTTGTTATTCATGGCTTGCTCAGCCTGCCTTCTTATAGCAACAAAGACCTCCAGCCCAGTGGAGGAACTACCTACAGTGATCTTGGCCATCCCACATTAATCGTCAATCAAGAAAATATCCTACGGACTTGCCTACAAGCCATTCCTACGGAGACATTTTCTTTATTAAATTTTCTTCTTTGCAGCTGACCCTTGCTTGAGTCAAGTTGGTGTAAAGCTAGCCAGCACAATCAGATATAAGGGATCAAAAGTAGTCAGGCTGTAAATTACACTGCCTGTTATGAAATGGGATTTAATGTGAATGTGAAGTGCTAAAAGACATTACATGGAGTGAAATAAAGATGGGGGGATACTCTGTAGAATGAGTTACATACCATGAAGGCCTCTCATTAAACATTCAGATCCACATAGCATTTTTTCTTCTTTACACATCTAGTTTACCTTTAAAATAAAATTATTTTACTGTTACTTGTTCTTTCACTGCTAATGTAGATTTCTAATACAGATGCCGCAAAGGTAGTTAGTAGGTAGTCAAAAGCTGTTCAGAGGAAATGACAATATCCCACACAAAATACCCAAGCAAATGTCCTGCAAACAAAAACTTTAGGGGATCCATAGAGCCATGATCAGGATTATCATTGTTATTATGGTCATCACTACTGGGGAGCGGCACTACACTGCGGGCCTTTCTATAATTTAAATTTTCCACACATATAAGTTCATTCTTTGAATGAAAAATGTTGATTTTTATCAAGAAAATAGGGCTAAGTATCCAAGAGTCTTACAGAAGATAGGTTTTTAAGCTGTGGTCCCACTCTCATCAGTTGTACCACAAACTCTTTAGGAGAACAAATGTGATACTTCCAGCAGGAATAAAGCACACATACCAAATACGTGTGTACTTTGTTGAACATCACAATTGTTTTTAAGATAGGCAAGGCTTCTTTTACTTCCCATTCAGATACTTCATACAAAAACCTGTACAGTTATATTTTCAAAACTTTCATTCAATGAAATCCAAAGTATGGCAATCTATGGGAACTCAGTTATTCAAGGTACTCCTTGCACCATTTTTTTTTTTCCCTTGGTGCCTTCCTGGGAATGGGAAATAGAATTCATTACCTTGACTAATACATGGCAGGTAAGCATAAAATAAGTTTTCAAAGAAGTGCTAAAAACTTTTTAGTGTCTGATTGATCACTGCTCAAATGTCATCTCCATGCTGTTTGTAAGTCAATGGTTGTATATGACTTTTTGAACTGTGACAAAGAAAAAGTTGTTAGAGATTCAGTCTAGTATCTATTTTTCTTAGCTTTTAAAGTCTTTAAAAACTGAGGGACGGTGTCATTTCCAAAAATATTTTCTTTTTAGTCTTGGTAGGATACAAAGTTTTTATTTCTTACTTTTTTCTCCGTACTTGTATTTCTGCCGCTGTGAAAAAAATATTCAGACAAAAAGCAACATAGGGAAAAAAGGGTTTATTTTTGCTCATAATTCCAGATCTCATTCCATCTCTGTAGGGAAGTCACTGTAGCAGAAGTTGGTCACATCATTTCTATAGTCAAGAGCTCATGACATACATTTTTTGGTACTCAGTGAATTTTTGTCTTCTCATCTACAATCCAGAGTCCCAAACCAGAGAGAGGTTCAGGCCAACATTCTTGGCGGTTCTTTCTACAGCAATTGAGGCAATCAGGGCAATTCCCACCAAACACGCCCACTGACCAAAGTGATCTAAACAATACCTTATTGAGGTTCTCTTCTTGGGTGTTTCTAGACTGTGTGAAGTTGGCGATTAAAATTAACTCTCAACTCTCATGCAGAATTCCTCCTCTGTCCTCTCTCTTCCTACTTCACCCCTCTCTTTTACACACACACACACACACACACACACACACACACACACACACACACA
>CAJQZJ010000279.1:2864057-2895328 GCA_907164525.1 Lophiomys imhausi
ACACACACACACACACACACACACACACACACACACACACACACACATTCTCTTAGTTCTGTAAGTTGCAATATCTGAGTGTTTGTATGTGGATTTGTGTGATATATACAGTCTAGATGGAAAGAAAATGTTGCTTTCATTCCAAATCAAAGAGAAAAATGTGTATAGTCTGGAATGACAACAAAAATAGCTGCTTTGACTCACAATCTCCCTGCTTAGAAATATAAATTCTATCCTGAAGGGAATTCTCTTATGTGTCTAGAGTAGGCATCTTTCCATATATACACACAGAGAAATATGTGCAAATCTTAAGTCTCCTTAAGAACTTGAGAGATCATTAATCTTGTATTATCTTAACAAAAATGGGGCTGAGAAATTATTTATAATGTAAGCTCTGATTCAAGGCAACTCAAGTTCCAAGGGATTGAATTTCAGAAAAAAATTTAAAAAAGAATACTCCCTCCCACCTCCTTGAATTCTATATTTCTTCATTTACTTTGTTATACATCTGTCACTGCCACCCGTAGTATACAGCATTTGTCTTATTCCCTATGATGAAAGCTCTTATTAATCTTAGCACTTAAAGTTATTTTATGGAACTTCTATGGTCTTTGTGAAGGGTGTGGACCCTGCTGAAAAGTCACTATGCTATTAGCAGAGACCTAGTTTCAGATAGAAAGGCTATGACAGCAAATGCCTAAGTATGATTATTGCAATTGTATTTGAAGGTTGTATTAATATTTTTATGCTAGCAAATTGTGGTGTATATATTTACCTCACAAGCTCTTTGATAAGGGCAACAGATAAGTAAATTAGACTACAAGTTAGTGACTTGCTTTGAGACTTTCATGTCAGACTTTTGTTTTCAATAAGTCCCACATATGATTATCTATAGACCCAACGTGTTTTCCAAGATTTTAAGATGTGACCTGGATCCGAAATAAAGGAGGAGACAAACAGAAACTCTAGGTTAACACTAACATCCTTGGTGATTATTCAACAGGTATTCATTTAAGGAGTAGAAATAAAAGCAGTAATACTATAAAACCACACATAGGAAATGATCCCTACTTCTCATAGGACTACATTTTTTTTTGTTGTTGCTGTTGTTCCCTAAACAAGAATCTGGTGAGACAGGAACTAAGCCCCAGTAACCAGTGGTCATTCCGCTGTTGACAAATTAAAGCATATGGAGACCTACTTCCCAAGGTTAATAGGAAACTGTCAAGAAGTAAAATGCTCAGGATTGTTGGCATTAGTCATTTCAAAGACCTGAATTATAGGTGTATCTTATAAAACACAGGCATGAGAAACTTTGACATCAAGAACCTGACATCATTGAAGCTGAGGTGGGGGCCTGGGAAGCCACAAGCTTTAGCCATTAAGTGAACAGTAAAACTTGTATGCTTGGAAAGTAATGCTTGTTAAATTCTTGTTCAGTATTGTTAGCCAGTATCTACTTTCAATGGCTATGCTCAGATGTATTAATGTCAGAGAAAATGTATAATTAGCATAAAAGCTATATTACAACTATTGTGGAATTTATCATCTTAAAAAAGTACAGCTAGCTACTCTAGTCACAATTCTTAACAATTTCATACTAAAATACCATAATTACTGGAGGGCACTGGAATACATGGAAGTTTGTGAACTATAACCTTGTAAAATAAGTGTAAGAAAAAAATGAAAGGAATTTAAAGCAGACTTAGAAGAATGATAAGAATTCATGTATTTCCCTTTAAGTAATGGACAAATTTTAAGCTTTCCTATAAACTGTAAGCATTATGATTATCTTACCACACTTAGAAGTTTACCAGCATTTTAAGGTTTAGGCATGGGTGTTGACCAAGTGTGGTAGCTCTGCTGGTGTTCACATAGCACACTGGTCTTATGATTTGAATGGTCCTCACAATTACCTGGATGGCCATTATATGGAGATTTTGAGCCTCACCTTAAGACACTAGGATTTGAGAGTTCTTGAGAGGATCGTGGAGTCTATACACCTAACACATTTCCAAGAGTTTCCAGTACTGATGATTTGCAGACCATACAGTGAGAGTCACTTACATAGTGGTTGACAACAATGGCTCTCTCTCCTTGGAGTCTGTGATAATGTGCCAGGAGATTTGAAAAGCATGATCAAGGATGTGTGTTACATCTTTCTGAGGTGTTCCTGCAACATTTGTGAAGCTGTTTCATATTTAAAATAATATCAATTTATTAGGGACTGAATTTCCGGCATGTCATAATATGGTCCAAGGAAACCACAAGACCTTCCAGATGTCTTTCACAGTCATAATTGTCGCCTTCTACATACAACTTCTGTTACTGCTCTGACAGTCTATCTTGCTATTGGTTTTCAACCATTTCCACCCAAATATGATAACATTTGGAGTTCCTTACTAATCTTGAATTCCTAGAATCTGGCAATAGAAGAGCTTCAAAAGTCTCTTTGCTCTTAGACAAAACTTATAGTTTGACTTATAAGTAAAACTGAAACAAAGACAGATCACTTTTTTTTTTAATTGAGTAAGATGATACTACATTTGGTCTCTCTCATTGACAGATTTAGCAACAATACTTAAAAGCAATCACAAAATAGAATGGATGCATTTTGAGTATATTCTGTGCTACACAGCCATTTTATCACTGCCATTAATTATTAATGTTAGAAAGCTACTAATATTAGCTGAAAATAAATTAGTATATATATTTATATAATTTGTATGTCTTATGTGTGGTGAATTTAGACATCTTATGTTTTAATGAGCTTACATTGTATTTCTTAATTACACTGCTTCCTACTGTATAGGTTTGTTACTTGTGCATGTGTATACACAATTATGTACTCTTGTAGAGGTCAGAGGTCCATATCAGGTGTCATATTTTAATTTATATTGATACTCATTTTTGAGAGAATCCCTCTGTCATGGAAACTGAAGCTCATTGATAGATTTCATTGGTTAGCTAACAATCCACAGGATCCTCCTGCCTCTGCCATTCCACCTCTGAGATTATGAAAGTGCCCTAGCATACATAGTTTTTATGTTGGTACTTGGGGGTCCATAACAAGGAGCTCATGTTTTTCAACAAACACTGTTCAGATTCAGCCATTCTCCCAGCCCTTTGTAACCCTATTTTCTTCTTTCAAGTGCAAGAAGTACTATTCTGTGGAATATGTCAACAAAAAGAGATATACTGAAGAAAAAATTAATTGTTGTTGAGACAGTTCATCAAGTAAAAGCTCTTCTTGACAAACCTAACAGTCCATGTTTAGTCATCAAACACATATGGTAGAAGAACAAACTGACACCAAGTACCTCAAGTTGCCCTCTGACCTCCACAGGCAAGCACACGTGCAGAATAAATAAAGAAACTTAAATAAAAAGTTAACAAATATATTTAGCCAACTTCAGATAGAATGATATAAATTAGGCACATATGGAACACTTTGGTTATTCAAACAGATAATGTTTTTATTATGTAACTATTATGTAATACAAGCAAGTATCTTCACACATTCACACAAAACACACCCAAATTAGAAACAGAATTGGTAGAAGACCACAGAAAACTGCAAAATGTAGATGGGCTTTAATAGTTACAACAGTGGAGTCAAAGGTGTGATCTTTTGCCAATCCTTGAGACTGTTCTGGGTGTTTCTCATAGGGTCTGATCCCTCCCCTGCATATTTAATTGTTCCTGACAGTTCTTAAGAATGCAGGTGCTAACTACCTCTTTAACACTTCTTCACACAGTCCAGTGCCTTCTGAGGAGTTATGGTGGGTTCCTTAGAAAAAGAAGTGTGCTTCCCACCATGACTATGTAATACTTTTGTAATTAGAAACCTAATGTAACATATAACTATTAAAGGCATGTAAGCATCCTGGTCCCTTCTTAACTTACAACTAGCACAGCTTGTCAGTGGGCTAGTGTGTCAAGGAGATTCCACGATCTACTCCAGGGCATTTTGAGGTGGTTTCCATTAGGCAAGTCCTACGGATGGGTGAGTACTTGTATGGATTTTATAGTAGTGAGGCATGCTTAGAGTTTTAGGATATAAAATGTTCTTTACTTCTTAGATCCAGAACACCCTCTTGATTCCTAAACAACTCAAAATTTAACTATGAGACTTTAGCTATCTATTCTTCAACCACCTCAGAGACCTGAGAGGGATAAATATATCTGATTATATAGGAAGTGCAGGGCCTGCAGCTTCCAAAACTAAAAAATGACTTACCAGTGGCTGCCTGGACAGTTCCCATTTTCTCTCCATACATTACAGCATCAATCTTCAGCCATTTGGCTCCATTTCTCTGACAGACATTGATTGTAGAGCAGGAATTATGAAGGACTTACCTACCCTGTCTTGGCAGAGCTAGGCTGTCGACTTATCTGCTTCCAAGTTTTGTCCTTTTTGGACAGAAGTCTGTCTACAGTCAAGAGGGTGTTCTGGATCTAAGAAGATATTTTTAAAATTATGAGGCAAGTTAGTATGAAAGCTGAGTTAGATATAGAACTTTAAACACATGGAGATGGTTAGATAGTAGAATGTTAAAGTCAGGTGCCAAATACATATGGACTGGACATCGGGAATGTATACTAAGCCATATAACTCTTATAATTGTGGCCTATTTATTTCTGTTGTTTTGTATTGTATTTATAGTTATAAGAAAAAGAACCATTTTTTGGGCTGAAAGGGAGAGCTGTTGAGGGGAAAAAAGAAATACCTTAAACTAAAAAAAAAAAAAAAAAAAAAGAAGGGAAGAGGATGGGGGTTTGATGGGGAGGAGGGTGGAAGGGTGGGACTGGAGGGGGAAGTAGGGAGGGGATTGTGATTGAGATGTAACTTGAAGAAACAATAAATAAATTATTTAAAAAAATGTTCTTTACTGAGCTGCATTAACATCTCTTTTCACTCCTTAGCTTGAGACAAGTTCTGGAGTAGTTGAGATCACAGACCTGTGCCACAAGACCACTAGGTTTTTTTGTTTTGTTTTGTTTTTGTTTGGTTGGTTTTTTGTTGTTGTTGTTGTTTTTGTTTTTTGTAAATACAGTAACCCAGAAGAGTGGGATCCTGATGGAGGACTCATTAACCCAGAGCAGAGTTTTGCAGTTGGATATCTTACTCCATTTTCTGATAGTCAATGCTTTGTTTTATGACTTCAAAATATCCAAATATATCCATGTTGGGATTCTCAAATAGAATTTTCTATTTTTGTTACATAGGAGAACAACAACACAAAATTGAATACAAACCATTTATTTTTAGACAGACTTAGTTCTGTTCAATATGTGGCAGAGGTCTCAGGTTTGTGACTTTAAATATTCAAAAGTTTGTTTTTTTGTTGTTGTTGTTGCATTAATTTGAAGAACAAAATTTGTTCTTTAGTTGATTTTTTTATCCTACTTGTCTTAAGCTTGAGATTTTTCACATCTTTATTACTATTCTTATTATTATTATCATTAAGCATTGTTAATAATACTCTTAAGTTTTGTTGCAAGGTGATAAGTATGGGTCTATTTGCATTCTTTTGCATGTCAACATCCAGTTAGAACAGCACCATTTGTTTAAGATGCTGTCCTTCCATTGTAAGGTTTTGTCTTCTTTGTCAAAAATTATGTGACCATAGGTGTATGGGTTCATTTCTGGGACTTCACTTTGATTTCATTGATCAACTGTTCTGTTTCTATACCAGTACCATGCTGTTTTTATTACTATTGCTCTGTAGTACAGCTTGAAATCTGGGATGGTGATGCCTCCATATATTTTTTTTTTTTAATTGTACAGGATTGATTTAGCTTTCTGGGTTTTTTTTGTTATTCTATATGAAGTTGAAACCTATTTTTTCCTGATCTGGAAAGAATTGTGTTGGTATTTTGATAGGAATTGAATTGAATCTGTATATTGCTTTTTGGTAGAATGGCCATTTTTATTATGTTGATCCTACCTATCCATAAGCATGGGAGATCTTTCCATCTTCTAAAGGCCTCTTCCATTTCTTTCTTCAAGGGCTTGATATTCTTGTTGTACAGGTCTTTTACTTGCTTGGTTAGAGTTACCACCAGGTATTTTATATTGTTTGTGGCTATTGTGAAGGGGGCTGTTTCCCTTATTTCTTTCTCAGCCCATTTGTTTGTTGTATATAGAAGGGCTTTCGATTTTTTAAAATTAATTTTGCATTCTGCCTCCTTGCTGAAGGTGTTTATTAGTTGTAGTAGTTCTCTGGTAAAATTTCTAGGGTCACTTATGTATACTATCATATTGTCTGCAAACAGGGATAACTTGACTTCTTCCTTTCCCTAACACACTAAATCTAATAGAAGAGAAGATGGGGAAAAGCCTCGAACTTATCAGCATAGGTGACAACTTCCTGAATATAACACCAATAGCTCAGGCTCTAAGACAAACAATCAATAAATGAGACCTAATGAAATTGAAAATCTTCTGTAAGGCAAAGGACACTGTCATTTAAACAAAACGGCAACCTACAGACTGGGAAAAAATCTTCACCAACCCCATGACCAACAGAGGGCTATATCCATAATTTACAAAAAACTCAAGAAATTAAAGGCTAAGAAACCAAATAATCCAATTAAAAAATGGAGAACAGAGGTAAACCAAGCATTCACAAAGGAGGAATCTCTAATGGCCGAGAAACACTTGAAGAAATGCTCAACATCCTTAATCATCAGAGAAATGCAACTAAAGATGACTGACTCTGAGATTCCATCTCACACCTGTCAGAATAGCTAAGATCAAAAACTCAAATAACAGTACATGCTGGCGAGGTTTTGGAGAAAGGGGAACACTCCTCCATTGCTGCTATGAGGGCAAAGTTGTACAAACACTAAAGAAATCATTCTGGCATTATCTTAGAAAACTTTGGGATAGCTCTACCTCAAGACCCCACCCTACCATTTCTGGTTATACATCCAAATGATTCCTCACCAAACCACAAGGACATCTCCTCATCTCTGTTCATAACAGCCTTATTTGTAATAGCTAGAAGCTGGAAACAACCAAGATGTCCTTCAACTGAAGAATGGATATAAAAAAACCATTGTACATTTACACAATGGAATACTACTCAGCTCTCAGAAACAAGGAAATCAGGTAATTTGCAGCAAAATGGATGGAACTGGAAAAAACATCCTGAGTGAGCTCACCCAGACTCAGAAAGACGCACATGACATCTATTCACTTATAATTGGATTTCAGCCATATAGTACAGGATAACTATCCCACAACCAATACACCAAAGGAACAGGAACATAGACTTTGTTATACGTTAGTGGGACACTTTCCCCTAGTGGTGTTTCCATGTAGTCCCCAGTGGAAGAGGAAACACTTAGCCGTCATATGACTGCTGAACTGCAGGGGAGGGTGGGTTGATATGCAGGAACACCCTACTCTGGAAGAGTAGGATAGGTGGGAGAGGGAGGAGAGGGTGGGAGTGTGGAACCAGGGGGTGTGGAAAGAGGGGACTTTGATGGAGATGTAACTTGGAGTAATAAATAAATATTAAAAAATACTATTTTAAAATAATTTTACCTTTTAGGGGACTTCATATATGAGCACCGCATTTACGACACTCCTGCTACTCCCTTCTAGTTTTCCCTTATACTCCCTTCTCCTTCTCAAATTCATGTTCTCCTCTTTAGTTTTCATAACATGCATATACAAATATATGCAACATATTTAGCCCATTTAATATTTCTCATATATGGATATGTCTGGAGCTATGACTTGGAACACGAAAACCTGTGTGGGGGCTCATTGCTGACAGAAAGTGCTTCTCCCTCTTTCAGTAGCCATTGGCTGCCTGTGTTTCTTCAGCTAGGAGTAAGACTATGCGGAATTTTTCATGTGAATATTGGTATGTCAACTGCTATTTTTTCATCATACTGGTCTGTTTTAGACAACCATATTGCTAATTGCTCATGGGTGCAGTTTTCCTGTCATAGCTGAGGGATACCCTGTAACAGTGGATCCCCTCTCCTGCAATTTGCCCTGACCCTTTGTTGTAGGATTCCATTACATTTACATAAGGTGTGGTTGGGCCCCAGCAAAGTCACTTATTCTCTGAATTTTGTTAAATTGTGGATCTCTTTAACAGTTAAAAAAAAAAAAAGATTCTGTGGTAAAGCGTTTAGAATACAATTAGAAATGATGACAGTTTATTAGAATGTCAGCAGTAGTTTCTCCTCTCCAGTCTATGACTTCTCTAGTCATATGTGATTGGCTTGGTTAAAGTACCAGGGATGGATTCCCTTCTGTTAAGCAGAACCTAGGTTCAATCAAATAGCTGTTGATTATCCCTAAAATAAAAGTGCCACCATTGCAGTATTTTGGATGTCTTGCCAAGTTGGCCATTCTTGTAATTAATAGGCTTTGCAGCTAGGTAGGACTACTTTCTGCTCCTTTTCCTTGGCAGGTTGCAAAATACAATGCGAGAGCCAATTCTGGGGGAGGAGGTTCTAGGACAGTTCTATCTTGATTCCTCCATGTGTTGAAATATTTGATGTCTTCAACAATATGTTCTTATCTTCAGATTCTGGAAGGCAACCAAGGGTGATGGTAATAAACTTTATTGACTTAGAAGTCTCTTGTATCCCCTTGACATACATCTCAAGGATAGATTTCTCATGCCTAGCATTGCTTTTTTTTTTTGATCTGATTAGATACTGTTTGACTCTTGGGGGAATTTTGTGTATGTGCTCACATTACTATACCTATTGTTATATAATAAATATTTGTTGGTTTACCAAAATTTAGCAAAATGAAATAGCTTAATATACTGTTTGCATAAAGACTCACACAAACACTTACTTACAGAGTCATCCCAATCTATCAAGGATTCTACTATATCACATTTGTATACCAAAATCTGTTGGTGTTCAAGTCTCAAATAAAATAACATAATATTTGCATATGGCAAATATAGTTTATACCACATGCTTTGGGTTACCTATAAATTATTTATAAAACTCTATTTTATGCCAAAGCTTTATAAATAGTTATTCATTTAATTATTTAAGAAACTATAAGAAGATATAGTCTGAAAATATCCAGTAAAGTTACAGTGTATGTGAGGGAAATTAATGTGTGTGTGTGTGTGTGTGTGTGTGTGTAACACACATTCATATCTATCAATGGGTCCATAAGAATGGTGGATAACCATGGAAACCAAAAGAGGACATGAGGTGTCTTGATCTTTTATTCTTTGCTTTAATTCTTTCAGACAAGAACTCTCTCTGAACCTGGAGTTAGGCTGGTGCCCAACAAACCCAAGTAATTCTTCCATCTTCACAGGAGCATATAGTCATATTCAGCTTTTAATGTATATATATGAGTATTTTGTCTGTATGCAAGTCTGTGTACCATATGTGTGCTTGGACCATTTAACGCCAAAGCTGAAGTTGCATTTTGTTGTGAATTGCTGTGTAATTTCTCAGAATTGAAACTGGATACTCTCAAAGAGTATCCAGTGCTCTTAAGTGTTGAGTCATCTTTCTAGACCTAAAGTTATGCTTGTTTTAAAAGAAAAATAATTATCCTACTATTACTTGTATTCCCAGGTGTTGACTCAAGTTGTACTGAGGATCTAAGGGCCTTCACCATCTAACGGTTCATTTTTCTATGAATACAGGATTCCACAAGATGACCTGGAATCAGGGCCCAAAGGATATAGAGACATGACCTTGTGTATGTGTCTGTGTGATGGTTGGGAGTGTGTGTTTCTAGATGTGGATATTTCTGTGTGGTTTTTGGAATGTACTATTTGGATATTTTAATTATGTCACAAATACCTAATCTCATCTGTGTTTCAGCAGATGGAATTACAACGGGTAAGCATCTGTTTACTCCTATCCCTTCATGGCAATCTAAAAGTGAGTTGCAGTGCTGGGGAAGTAGACACATGACATATACTCACTTATAACTGGACTTTAGCCGTTTAGTACAGGATACCTATCCTACAGCCCACAGACTCAAAGCAACAAGAATCTAGCACAACTATCCTTTGAGAAACTATACCCAGCAAAGAATCAAAACAGATGCTGAGACACACAGCCAAACATTAGGTAGAGCTCTGGCTTTCATACAGATGGTGGGGCAGTGTATGTCATAGGCTATGGTGCTTGTTAATGGATCACCTTACTAGCTGGGCTACCATGTTGGGCACAAGTACAAAAGGAAGCTCTTAACCAGTCATGTGACTGAAGAACTGAGGGGGCTTCTTGATAGGGGTATGATGACCCTCACTCAAGGAGAAGGAGAGGAGGAAGAAGGGATAGAGAATGGGAGGTTGGAACTGGAAGGGGTGGATGGTGGGGGGGACGACTGTGAATGAGATGTAACTTGAATAAATAAAAAAGTGTTTAAAAATGTTTATGCATACATACATAAGTTCAGGCACCCAGCACCCACATGAAAAAAAAAACTGGCATGGTGACACATGACTAAAAACTCAATGCTCATGTAAAGAGGAGAGAGGTGGATCCTAAGAACTCACTGGCCAGTCATGTAGTTGAAGACAAGCCACATACTCAGTGAAAGATACTGTCTTCAAATAAGTTGAAAAGTGATAGAAGACTTTGGATATTGAGCTTTGACCTCTACTGGGGCACTCATGGGTAGAGCGTACTGATGGGCATGCATACCTATAGGCACACGCGCACACACACGCACACACACGCACACACACGCGCACACACGCACACACACGCACACACACGCACAGAGTGAAAAAAAAACAGAAGTTATTCAGTAAAATAATATCAAATGAATAATATTGGGGTCAGAAACATAATCACTCATGTAATTTGGTGGTAATTATTGATATCAAAATAAAAGAAGACTCTAATCTGTGGCAATAAGACAGACAACTGTGGACAACATATGACAAGGAAGTTAAAATGATGTGTCTGTGCAAACCTCAATGTATTACTGGCATACTTTTTCTTTGGAACAGAGATCTAGGTGAAATTTGTACATAAGGACCATCTGATTCTTAACAGATTTCTGGGGAAATCTGCGAGCTTCTCTTCCTATATGTGATATGGTCTTGGAATATTTTTCTGGAGAATTTAGAAAACAAACAAACCAAGGAACAAAAAACAGATTTCAGGGTTTTTGTGTCTGATCCATTACCTTACTTCCCACATTTACATGCACACATGGACAAAATTCTGCCACAGTTTTTCTTTCCTCAGGGGAACATCTGTGGAGATATTAATTGTGCTTCATTTATAAATGAATTGCCAAAAGGGACAGAGTAGGCTGTGTATCTCATCAGCATGTCCTGTCTGTTATAAATAATGAGACAGGAACTTGGTAAATTGGAAATTTTTGACAAAAACGAGATGTGATGTTATGAAGTCCCGCCAGTTCTTTTTTCTAGATTTATTGATTTTAAAGCCACTCTGAAAAACAGTTAAATTAATGATTATCTGTCACAAAAATATTGGCTGAAAGGGTTATATTACTGGGGTCAACTATGAATTGCCCAAAGGGTAAACACAAATGTAGTAGAAATTTTAAAAAGAAATAGTAAAGTCACACATGTTACAAAACTACCTGGAAAGGCACAGATATTAGGAAAGAGTATATAATATAATATTTTATTCTAAAGAAGGTTCATAATATAATCTCTATAAATAACTGGCAAAAATGCACATAAAATTAAAATTAGCCTTTTAACCATTTATGTATATTCTTATATATACATGAATACTTCACTCAGTGCTTTTATATTTAAGTTTTTGGTATTACAATAAAATTACATAATTTCTCCTTTCTCTTTCCTTCCTCTAACCCTCCAATTGTGTTTCATATATATTTGAAACGTTGTGTGTGTGTGTGTGTGTGTGAGTGTGAAATACAGCCCTTTTAGTCAATATTTTGTAACAGACAACCATTGATTTAGCTGTTTTGCTGAGTGCTTTAACATATATAGCCTTCTCAGTTTCTAAGGTGTTACTGCTAGTGCATGATTTTAGAGTTGACCATTTGGCTTTAGGTAAGCAACTTGTGTACCCTTCCCTGGGGAGGAATTTCTTTGGATTGCTCTCAGCATTCCTTAACTGCCTATAGTCTAGGGCTGAGCCCTCAAAGCTTTTTCCTTCCATATTAGCAGTATTAGCATATCTATTGTTTTATAGAATGATAGCACTTTCCTACTTTCTTACCCTATCCAACTCCTCCTAGATGTTCTCCTTGGAATCCTTTCATGTTCCTTTCCCTGCTTATCAAGTCAACAACTCTTTCTCTGATTTTTTGTTGTTGTTGTTGTTGCACACAAATATACATGTATGTATGCAAATATATATATATATATATATATATACATATAATCGGCTTATTCTATTTTTTGTTGATTGTGTGTATATGGTCCAAAGCCAACCACTCTACACTGGACAGTCAAGAAAAATACTCATCCTTGAGAAAGGCTAATTCTTTCTCAAGAATCAATTTTTTGTCTAGGGGTAGGGCAACTCGAAAATTTCTTCCTTCCATGTTAATGTGTCCCTTTATATTGCCATTCTTCTGGCCCTGTTTATGCAGCCATTCTTATAATATACCATTTTACAATAAACTTACTGGCATTCTTAAAATATTTCTCTTACTTTTCCAAGATGTTCACTGAGCCATATATGCAGGAGTTGTTATGTAGATTATCCAGTGGGGCTGTGCTTCAGACAGGATGTTGATCTCTGCTTTATGTCCAGCTGTGTTTTCTGTAATATTCTCCATTTACTGTAAAGAGAGACTTCTTTGGTGAGTGTGGTAGCTATACTTATCTGTAGGTATAAAGATAAGTTTGGGGAGTGGTAGTGAGTTATGTTAGACATGTGTTAGTCATAGATTCTTTTCTAAGATTCATGATCTCACTAGCACCAGGAACTAGCCTTGCTAGTTGGTATCTTGTATCAGACACGTTTTCTTTACTGTTGAGTGGGCCTTAAATCTAATTAGAAAGCTGTTGGTTACTACCATATGTGAGTACTACATTTTTCATCCTTTTGGATACCTAGCCATGCTGATATTGCCATGATTTATAGGTGTTACAGCTGGATAGAATTTTTTGTTTTTTTTTTTAAATGTAGCTGATAAACCAAATTCCTTAAGGAATCTTACTATGAGCCTTATCAATGCCCATGCTTGTGATTAAAATGCAGATTTCCCCCAACCCTTCAGGCAGTTCAAACTGAAATGGATATCTTTCAGGAATGCAACTGTTCTGAATGGCCTTATACACCATTGCAAGTAATATATTTTCTTTCTTTCTTTTTTTTTTTTTAATATGTCATGTGTATCTTTCTGGGTCTGGGTTAGCCTGGGAAGTTTTTTTTAGACATTTATTTATTAATTCAAATCACATTTCTATCACAGCCCCCTGCTTCCACCCCTCCCAGTCCCACCCTCCCACCCTCTACCCCCTCTCCCACTTATCCTACTCATCCAGTGTGGGGCGCCTCCACATATCACCGCCCCTCAGTTCATCAGTAACCTGAGGGCTAAGAGCTTCCTCTTGTTCCACTAGAGAGAAGTGTCCCACTAACAGATAACAAAGGCCATGTTCTTTTTCCTTTGGGTCTGTTGATTGTAGGATAGCTAAATCAGTATGGCAACACCGTAGAAAACTTGGAATAGCTCTACCTCAAGATCCAGCCATAAAACTTGTGGGCATATGCCAAAATGATTCTTCACCAGTCCACAAGAACATCTCCTCATCGATGTTCATAGCAGCCTTATTTGTAGTAGCTGAAAACTGGAAACAACCCAGGTGTCCCTCAACCGAAGAATGGATTAAAAAATTGTGGTACATCTACACAATGGAATATTACTCAGCTATCAGAAACAAGGAAATCATGCAATTTGCAGCCAAATGATTGGAACTAGAGAAGCTCATCCTGAGTGAGCTAACCCAGACTCAGAAAGATATACATGGCATCTATACACTTATAACTGGATTTTAGCTATATACTACAGGATAACTATACTACAACCAATGCACTAAATGTATAAAACCATTCATTACTTCTTTCCCTTGGCAGTTTGTACAATATAGAGCAAGATCACAAGAATGAGGCTTTCAGATAAATTATTCTTAACATTATTTAAAAAGCTATTTTTCTCTAATTCTTTGTTTAATTTTTCAATATATGCTTATTTTTGTAATATGCGGATGTGGATTCATGTGGCAAAGTGCATATGTGAATGTTTGAGGACAATTTTGTGCAGTTGTGTCTATTCTTTCACCATTCTATGATTTCTGGGGCCAAACTTATCCATTGCACTATCTCGCTGGCCATCTCTTGTGTTCTTCAAAAGCACCAATTTTTTCCTTTCATTTTCCATAAAGAGTCAATAAAAATACTAGAAGTTAATTGTTTTGTATCAAAAGTGACTTCATCTTTTTGATTTTGGAATATTTGCATATGAATACTGAAATATCTTGAGGATAGGAAGCAAATTTAGCTACAAAACTCACCTGTGGTTCTCTACCTATGCACAGTACACAGATACAGGTTTACACAGTCTTTTTAGTGTATCTTTATTCTGATTATAACCCTATCCCACATATGGCCAGCTGTAAAAGAATATCCGTGAAATGTCTGTTCTCAAAATGTTCTGAATTTTGGAGATTTTTTTTTTTTAATTTCAAAACCATCATTTCAAAATGCTCAATCTGTATCACTCAAAATGGTGTCACAATTACAATGTAATTTTTTGTTTGTTTGTTTTTTCAAGACAAGGTTTCTCTGTGTAGCCCTGTCTGTCCTGGACTCACTTTGTAGACCAGACTGGTCTTGAACTCAGAGAGATCTGCCTGCCTCTATCTCCTGAGTGCTGGTATTAAAGGCACGCACCATCATGCCTGGCTACAATTTAAAAGTATTAAGAGTTAAGTCCAAATGTGTGTGTCAGATAAATTTATGCACTTTAGAGAAAGTTTGGAACAAAACTATACCTTTACATTTTTTATTTAAGCAAGATCTAATGTTTGAGCTATGGTTAAACAAATAACTCATGCAGCTTCACAACAAATGTGTATACTTCTCATTTATAAAGTCAGTATTCTGAACTCAGACAGCCTACCTTTAAAGCTGGGGTGCACATGATACTACTTCATGAGGAAGATTTTGCTATCCATCACTCAACTGACCTCCAGTGTGTCCTGGTAGTAATCTTTTTGGAACAAAACCTAATCTTTAATTATAGAGAGATAGATTTCAGGGTTGCAGATTATGAAGTGATGTTCCTTCTATACTGCTATGCTTGGTAGATTGTGTGTCCCCCAGAGATCAGGAAAGATTCATCAGCATCTTTTATGTAACCAAGAGCAAGTGATAGCTCTACCAACTGATGAAGACTGATGGAATGGTACGAGAATGAGGATTATAGATTAAGAGAAAGAAGAAAATAAACAGAAGGACAAATGAAGAAATGAAGTGTACATTCTGCTTTCTTGCCAATATTTCATTAGTCTATAAAAGACCTAATTTGGACTCATCAGCATACCTTCAGGGCTAAAAGCACAGGGCTTTGACATGTATGTTTTTCTCATACAGCTCACTTTCTCTCCCTCCCCTTTTCTTCTTTCCAACTAGAAAATGAAACATAGGATGTTAACATTACCTTGCTTAATTATTTATTTTTGTGTATGTGTTCTCTCTCTCTCTCTGTGACCCATTGCTTAGCCTTCACATATTTTTTTTTGTTCTTGCCAAGATTTTAATTAGGCCATAAAAAAGTTTTCAGTGCAATTTTTCAGAATCTCTCTAGGCATTCACATATCAAAGTCTCAGAGCATTCTTAAAACATATTTTGTTCCTCTTCTCTGATGTATTTATTTAAAATGATAGATTTTTATTTCCTTGTATACTGCAATAAAAAATTCCTTTCTATTAATAATCCCTTTATAGCAATCTATGGGAAGAAAATAGAAGCCAACTTATCCCAATACTAAAAAATGATGTTAGTAGTAGAACAGGATGGGGCTGATCAATCAGCAAAGGATGAGGTTGCTTTGTCTTTCTTTCACACCCAGTCTATTTTTTTGCATGTATGTTTTGACTTGAGTCTCTTTGACAAAGCTAATTATCTAATGCTCCTCACAATATAGATTATTTGTGAGGATTAAACATGTGTGGGTTATGTTGTTGTGTTTCAGACATATGGTTGTCCTTGAGTATTTCTGGTAAATTGACTGTATTTCAAGGTAGAATTCTAAATTTGAAAGGAAAAATGGAACTAGCCAATAATACAATTGACTTAAATACATATACATCAATGCACTCATCTAGTGTTTTGAGGCCATATCCTATCTAAAAATGAATATAGTAGTTTCTGATTATTATCTATGTTTAGAGCATAAAAATCATTGAGGGGATGTCACCATTTTATAGCATTACCACCATCACTATTACAACTAGAAATTGGGAGGTGGACCAACTATTTTTTCTTCTAGCTCTTTCCAGATTTAAACTTACGAATCTGTGATAAGAATCAAAATTTCATTTAAAATATACTGATTCTAGAATGCATTGTGTAAAAATATTGACTTATTTTCAGAAAGAAATATTGATGTGGTTCACAAAGAACTCTATTTCTAAGATTCTCATATTATCACATAGACCACGGTTATTAGAAACCCTGACAGCTCAGGCTGCTATAAGACATTATGAAAATCTAAGCCCATTAAGCTAGAGACATTTCAATCTCACCCTCTGGAGGACAAAAAGTCCAAGGTCAACATATCATTACTTCATGGTCTTCAGATCTGGTTTCTATAGTGTCATTCTGGACTATCACAAACAAGAGTAAGGAAAGGGTAACCTAAAATTTTTTCTCTCATCTCTTTTCTTCTGAGGGATCCACCACAATAACGTTGTTAGCTCCCAAAACTCTCCCCTCCTAATACTTCCTATTAATAACTGGATTTCAAATTGCATTTTGGATCACATGAACATAGTCTATGATATCTTGTTTGTGATTGTTTTTCTTCTATGGAATATGGTTTTCCTACTTAATACTGTCAAAATATCTACAAGAATCAATATCATATATATATATATATATATATATACATAAAATCAAAGGTAAAGATTTTGTTAAGTTGGTAGAGTACTTACCTGTCATTTAGGAGCCATGGATTGGATTGCCAATAGTGTGTACAACTAGGCTCTCCTGTAATCTTAACACTTGTGCACTGGAGGCAGGGGATCAGAAATTTAGTGTCATCCTTGCTTATACAGCAGGTTTGAGGCCAGCTTAGGCTATGAGAGGCATTCTCTCAAAATCCACATATTCACATTTTATTTTCTGAAGCTTTAATAGCATATCGTTAACCACATAACAGCAAGACTATCACAAATCCTTTACTCATGTGGACCAAAAAGTTCCAGAGTTATTTGCCCTATGAATTAACTAGGTTTCTTTCTTTTGTTAATCTTGTCATTCTTCTCATTAAAAAGCATGAGTGACTCATTAAAAAAAATGAGGAATTATAAGTACTCCAATAAGCATTATATTGGTAAAAGTATATTTAAATAACATTTTCTATGTTCTTTATTTCAGTATATTTCAAAAAATTATCTGTACTGTAACAATAATCACTTATCGGGATCATATACACATGCACACACACACACACACACACACACACACACACATATATAGTCACCTCTCTTCCAAAATTTAGATAGCTTGCTTTATATGTTGATTTACATGTTAATGTGATTTAATTCTAATCTTAGTATACTGTGTGAATTTTATAAGCTGCAGATCCATGGGTGGCCTGATATTAGAGAAATACTGCTTCAAAATGCAATTGTCTAAAGATCTATCCCCAGGTTTTAGTTTTGATATAAATTCCTGAATTATCAGACCAGTCAATATATTCTATTCGTACGCCATGTTATTGGCGAGGTTTCTATTTCTGTGATAAAGCATTATGATCAACAGTAACTTTGGGAGGAAGGGTTTCATTTCATCTCCACGTTTCTTTGATTATAGTCCTTCAACGATGAAAGTCAGAGCTAGAACTAAAAGGAATTGAAGTAAAGTCCATGGTGCTGTGCCCCTTACTGTTTTTCTGAGCCTGCTTTATGGGTACAACCAAAGACCACCTGCCCAGGGTTGGCAGCCATGACACAAATCCTTAGGCAATAAAATGTCAACATAGGCTAACCAAGAGACAATCTGATAAAAGCAATTCCTCAACTGAGGTCCCTCTTCACCTATAACTCTAGTTTATGTCAAGTTGACAGAAAACAACCAGGATATACCATCACAGAAAATTCCAGAAAGAATTCAAATTCTTACAACAGGAGAGAAGAGCCTCTGTACCAAATTCCCATCAACCATATGATCATTGGCCATTGGCTGTTGCTACTGCCCTTAGATAGTCAATTATTTTGTTGATGTATGATTTAGAGGATTCTTTTCTTCCAGGTATTAACCAGCTTCATGGTTACCCTCCACAAAAAGTTGTCTTTGTTACTACTCCATTTATTCCATGGTAACCTTGTCCTTGAATCTCAATTTCATCCTTGAGTACTTATTAATTACTGTCTTGGATGTAATTACACATATTGACACAGGATTGTGAAGTCTGTGACCCATGAGAACCCATTTCACCATCTTTACCACACTTCTAGTCATCAGATAGATTTTTCTATTGATAAAGACGCTTTCCACATCCTCAGTCCTTTATTAACAAAGTCTTTGTACATTGTCTCTCATATGGGATCTACCCATGAACTTCAGTGATAGTTTGAGATCCTATTAGCTTTGGTTTGCACCACTGTGGAAACCTGCCTTCAAAATATGTCATCGATACCCTCATAAGGATAAGAGTAGAGAAAGTATTTTCCATTACCAAGTAGTAAAATTTAAATGACTATAAGACAAAACAAGGGTATCAATACACAATGCCAAACATCAGGTCACTGTATTAAGTCATAAATAAATTACTAATTTATGGAAACTTATCCAAAATATTCACTTAATAGATGCTTCAGTAAGAGATACATTTTTAACATGATAGAGAAAAAGAGAAACTACCAGTTATTTTTCCTGTAGTCAAAGATTTGAGATTCAGAAATACAGTGATATGTGTACCATGCTTAAAGAATAAGCCTACAGATATCTATGTCTTGTCTGAATGCAGATCTTACTGTTCTCTATGTGCACTAACTATCACAGCTAATTGTCACACATTTGTTTCAAAGATTAAAAAAATATTTTATACCAACCATTCTTCTTAATTGTAACTAGGACAACATAGAGTTGTGTATAAACAGTGGATTAAATGATAAAGTTATGTTTTTTAAGATTGTGTAATTCTGGAGGTGAGATGTATAGGAGAAATTTGAAAGAATAAATAAGAATACTGATCTTTTCTTAACAGCTAATGATTCTGTTTTTAACTTTTTATTGAATATGGATTCATCTCTCATGCACTATTTCCTATCCATAGTTCCCCTCGCTCTTCTTACAGCTTCTTTCCACCTCCCCTCTTCCATGGACCCACTCCTCCTCTGTTTCTTCTTCAGAAAATGTCCTCCATGATACTACAGCTGAACAGGACAGAACAAGTTACAATGAGACAAAGCAAAAGCCTTCTTCATACTGAGATTGGACAAGGCACGTTTAAGACACTTGTGGTCTATAAAAGGAAAGTCTCTTTGCATAAAATTTACACAAAAAGTAAAAGTTACCCCAAAGACAGTCAAGGAAAGGCCTAGGAGAGCTCAGAAGTGGGGATATTTCAGCCTAGGAATCAAGCATGTCTTCAAAATGTTGTGGTTGTCTGTGAAGAATGATAGATTAAATTTGCCTAACCAAATCTTTAGGTAAAGAAAAATAATCCAAAAGATTAGAGTTCTGATTTTTTTCTTTTTAAATGGTTATTTAAAACATTTTTTTTCTAATTTCCCTAAAACAAGCTCTAAAATGATTAACTTAAAACTCAGGAGAGTGTATCTCAATTTACAACACTTGTGAACTTGGACACAGGATCATCTTTTTCCTTCAGTATAAACCTTGTGTAATGTTATGATCAAGTCTTCCACATATTAAAAAACAAACCCCTTCATTTAATTTCTGATTGAGCCTTCTGGATTCTTCAATATTTGGTTTACATATAATACTCTCTGATACCATTTTGTAGCTATTGCTTGAAATGTTCACACTCCCACTATTTACTCACTCAAAATAGCAAGAGTTTTCTCCTAATATTAGTTGCTAGGCTACTGAAATAAAGGCCTGATACATGGCAGTATATCAATGAAAAGATGGTGAAGGTCCTGATTGGGAGATAAGCCCACTTACCTACATGCTGGTTATATTGCAGACAGCAGCATACACATGATAATGTACTCTCTGTGCTAATAAACATTATTTAACAAACTCACTGAAACCAGAATTATCCTAATGATGTCAGACTTCCATTGCTTTATTTGGATTTTTTTTTTCATCTAGTCACTCCAGTGGCTCACTTAGGCAGGTTTGAAAGTTGACAGGACTTTGCCTTTCACTTCAGAAACAAGAGCTGACAGCACATTGTCATCATTTCTACAAGTCCTGGCTTTTCACTAGAGAAGTAACCTTATTCTAAAAGAACAAAAACAAACAGCCATAAAATGGAAGGGTTTTATCTTCATATATAATAGCCTTGGCTTGTATTTTATCAAACAAAAAGTGTTGTGTTATAGAGTACAAGACTTCAGCCCAAGGAATATCCTTGCACCTAGGAATAATATTTATCCTCCCTTTATGGAGGCCCACAGTAAGACAATGGAGAACGTTGTATCCTTTCTTTTAATAGTTTTTTTTTTCCATTAATTACTAAACTGTGTGTGTGTGTTGGTGGGGGATAATGTCTGTGGTACTATGTGCATGGTGTATATGTAGATGTAACTAACAGGACAACTTGTGAGAGTCAGTTTTCTTCTTCTACCATGTAAGGTTCAAAGATGAAATTCATGACATCAGGCTTGGTGGCAAGTGCCTTTCCCTGCTGTGCCATACCTATGTCTCATTTCTGTATTTGATATTAAAAAAACTGACACAATGATATCAAAAAGAAATTCCTAGTTGCTGAGTATATCAACTCATACATATAGAATATTAGTCAATCTCATATCTCTGTGTATGACTCATTTGTGGGCATTTTTACATGTGTGTTTTTGTGTGTTTCATTCATATTCACATTTGTATGCATACATGTAGAAGACAGAGGTCATGTATGTTGCTTCTACCATTGCTTTCCATTATACTTTTTGAGACATGATCTCTCACTAAACCTCCAGGGCACCAATTTGGTTATCTTAGAAGGTCAGCAACCCTCAGGGATCTTCTTTATTCTACCTGCCTAGCAATTGAGGTATGGGTACATAGTATTGTGGACAACATTTTACATAGATACTGGTTTTTAAAACTTATATTCTCATGGTGTAAAGTTAGTGTTATTCTGAATGTGGTTCAGTCTTTTAATAAATAATAAAATAAAAGTTTGCAGAATTCTACAATGAAGAGATACCAGTTGCTTGCATTGTTATTAAAATCCTTTTTTACATGTAAAAAAAATTTAACTTAGATAATTTGCCACAAAGGTCTTTCAGATTTTTGTTGTTTTTTTCATATTTTAATTGCATTTTTGTTTATTTTTTAATTTATTTTTTATTTCTTCAAGTTACATCTCAATCACAATCTCCTCCCTACTTCCCCTCCAGTCCCAACCTCCTATCCTCTTCCCCCTCAGCCTCCCCATCCCCTCAGGGGTTATTAAAATCTTTAAATGTTTTACCATAAATTCCAGCTCTCCTATACTTTCCTGTACCATAAGTCCTGCACAATGCCTCACATCCTGTATATGATATGAAAAAAATCTACCCTGTGAATGAGAACAAATGAATCAGTTCATATAATAAAACAGAAATAGTTAAACTTTCCCCTGTTATATGTGAATGGAACATGGCAATGCCATGAGTAGCATAATCTTGCAAGGTCAGGATAGATATACCTGACATTCTAAAGCATATACCACGCTAGTTTAGTTCTCTAGTATTTATAGGATTTCATTTCATAGGAAACTGATTGGGAGAAAACTCTAATGCTGGAAATAGGCTGCATATGGAATGAAAATACCCCTTTTCTTTTCTGTACTGTTTGGGAAGTCATCCGTATTCAGAAAGGGTTCATTTATGCACATGTTACTGCAAACCAGGCAGCTTATTAGTTTCCACAACCAGGCCTCCAGTTCCCTTCATTATTTGTTTGCAAACATAGTGCTTAGGCCACCAGGCTAGCAAGCATGGTCTGCAAGTGTTGCAGAAGGCACTTTCCCTGTACATAGTAAACATGGGTGAGATTTGATAGTAATACATTTCCACATGATCTTTTCCTTACACATATACTCCTGAATGATGCATGAGTGAATAAATGTAGTCGGTTTACCCAACTACATTTTCAAAGCCATTTTAATCATGTATGAGAGTTTCTGGTTCACTTTACAACCACAATGTTAAGTGGCTTGCCTATTTCATTGTTACATTAGTGCTTATATCTATCTCTAAGTGCTTCAGAATAAAATATGGAAGCTGGATTTATTTCCCTAGTTGATGCCTCCAATCATGGAGCAAAAAAACAAAAAAAAACGGCAGAATGTAATTTGGAACTATACCTACATGTTACACCAGTTAAGAATCTGTCCATTCCCATACTGAAGTCAGTTTGGAGCATGTGAAATTTGGCAGGACCTTCTCACTGTAGGCAGGCTAAAATGTATTACACTCAGAAAATAATGAATATGACAAAAAAATGAAAGGAGGACTAACCGCTGGGATTTTGTTATGGTGTTTGCTAAAACAAACAAACAAACAAAACAAATAACCTCTTCAGGCCTAAAGTTGAATGGTCATGTGATTGAGCTCCCTACTTATTACTGTTAGCTGTCAAAGAGATTTGCATATACAGATTTAAACTATAAAAAGCATTATTTTCCCCCCAGATCATTGTATAATTTTCCTCTGCCTGGAAAGACCCCCTAAGGCAGCCTCGGTGGTTTGGTTATTTGGCATGTGTCTTTTATAATTAAGTAGCACAACTGAAAAATACCAGTAGGATTAATGCCATGTTTCCCACTGGGAACATTTGCTTGATTCCTGTCTGGAGAAGTGAATGTTGAAGACTGTGGCATCACTTAGAGAAATGAGTATCAATAAGAGTTGGCTGCTTGTGGTTCTCAGTTTTTACTTTAATTACACAAGGCTTGTGCTATTTTGTAAGTGAAAAATAAGAAGTAAACAAATAGATCAAAATAAAACCCACATTAATATTTGCCAGTCAAATACTTGAGTGCCTTAAAGAATTGTTCTGCAAGACTACAAAGTAATGGACTGGATATGACACGGTGAAGAGACCTAGGACATCATGCTTCAGCCTGTAGTAAGTGTTAATTTAAATGTCAAAAAGTTATGGAGGTCATGTGAAATTATGCCTCTGCTGCTCCACAGCAAACAAGCCATGTTGTCATGGAGACACCTGTGCCCTTGTACCTGCTGTGCTGCATAGTACTTGTGGAAATTAAAAAGAAAGAAGAAAAGAGTTGAGCCCAGGGCTCACTTTTATTAAACTGATGAGAAGAATGCCATCACTGCTATGGCCTGTTAGGCTTGTGATCTTTGAGATGTGTGGAATGTTTAAGCAAGGCATTTTCAGATGGTGATGTCTAAGCACTCCCTCTGCACGTTGTTCTTACTGCACTTGCAGCAGAGTTAGAAATTAAAATGAAAAGTTTGAAGAAGATAGAAGGAGGCCAGCAGTGCACGCCTCTTTGGATTTCCGCTATTGCAAAGGTTCTGCTTCTTTATTTTTCCACTGGCTATTGCCATGCCTACTCCGTAAGAATGTACTGCAAATGACTCCTTGCAAATGGGGTCTGTGTTCCTCTCATCATAATAGTTTCAGCTTTTCCAGTGTGTGCATTTTCACGCTGCACCAAACCTTTGTTTTCCTGCTCAGGGTGTCAGCACCAGCATTTTTCTTTCTGAATAATGTGCAGAATTGGTGTGCTGACTTGCTCATAAAAAAAAAAAAAAAGAAAGAAAGAGAGAAAAAGTATAGCCGAGCCAGCACAGATACGCTACCTAAAGCACAACATCTTATTTTCCCGAAGGCTTTTCATCTTAGTTTGTCAGCAAACCAGAACCTCTAACCTGACAGACTAACATCTTTGATGGTTAATTTTGCTTGTAGTGTTTGCTGTCATGATTGGAAAGAAATATGTGAGTTTTGCAGCTAATCGGAGGAAAGTTTCAGGTGGTGTAAGATGTGACTGATCCTACAGGGCCTCTGTTAATTAAAACCAAAGCAACATATCGGCACATTTCCTTTAACTAAGAATCTGAATGCAGAAAAATGGGTTTGCTAAAACCAGAAATCACCTTGGAATGGTGTGTTCATACTTGACTTGATAGTAAAAGGCTGGAGTGTGGTGATGGGGATCATTTTTTGTTGACAACAGCTGGAGAAACAACAGCTATATTATTATAATTAGGATCAGCATCCAGTTGGATTATAATAGGGGCTTTCTCGGAGAAATGGCACAGTGTCAAATTTATAGACACTAGCTAAATGAGTCTCTTGTATCCTTGACAAAGGGACAAAAACAGTTCCAAATGAAAACACAAACAGAGAATCCTGGTTGTTATATTTCCTGGGTATTACGCAGGGTCCTATTTATCACACACCAACACTTGCTGCTTTGAAGAAACATTATCCTGCAAGGTTTACACTTTTCAATTTGCCTCCGTGCTCTGCATGCTGCATGCATTTCCATGGAGAAGCCTAGGCTGCAGCTTGACTTGAAATCTTCTCTGCAGAGAGATTAACTTCAAAGCATCCATTTTCCTTCTTCTGGGTAATCACTTAACAAATGAATACACACAATCTCCCCGTACATCTATTGCCATGTAGAGATGCATCACCAGTCTTGAATCTCTAAGGAGAAATATCATCTCTGCCAGAGAGGGAGTGCTACATTTTCCATTCCTAGTGTGTAACATTGATGGATGTGGATTCATGGCAGGAAGACATATCCCAGATGAGTACGTGGACAAAAGCTTGTCTTAGGACTATTGTGGTTCCCAATCCAGTTGTGCATTTTCACAGTCATGTGGGTTTGAGTGCCTTCTATTCAAGGAGCGTCAGAAAACTTGTATTGGCAAGGGGTCTGATTCCTGGCTTTGTGCTCACTACATTAAATACTTTTCTCTTTCTGACCCAAGAACAAGTTATCCTGAAGCAGAAAATGATGTGAAATATATTAGACGGAGGTCACGTACTGATGAGTGCAGGGTTGCATGCCGATTTTTTTCAGCAACTTTATTAATAAAATTGCTTCCTTCATGTGTGTTTATTGCTATATATATTTTGCTTTATTCTTTTTGACATATATTCATGTATATATTGTTCAGTGATTAGCTTATAATTATTAATATATTTACTCCTTTATTATATGGTGAATATATTTTAAACACACTGTTCTACTTTGAGACATACAATCTTTCCCTTAATTGTATATACCCTGCTATGCCTCAGAACACTCAATCATATTTTTCCTCTTTAACCTCTATATTGCTCCATTTACAGTGTGTTTCCCCCCAAGATGAATGGAAGCCTATTACTGGTAATGTTAAGAAAAATGACTCACTAATTAAAGATTCACTAGTATTGAATATTGTAAAACAATTTGTATTCAGCTTTACCTATGTACAAATAATACTCTCAAGTGAAAAGCTTCTAGAAATATTATAAGTAACTTTTGCATGAATTATTGTACTGAATTATCTGAATATGTCTGAGCTGTAACAAGGGCCACCAACTTTGTTATTATAAACAAGGATGCCAAAGATTAAAAAAGTTCAAGTATTTGTTTAAATGTACAGGTTTTGACAGAAAATCAGATATAGTGAAATTTGTGTTCAATTATAATATCTATCTATATCTATATCTATGTCTATATCTATATATATCTATATATACATGTATATATACATATACATGTATATATTTGAAATGAAAAGCTGAACCATGGAGCTGCTAAGCCTTTGCCTTGTGCAACATACTATGATGTGAAGCCTCTTACAATGTAATGAGATCACACGACAATAGACCTGAAAGCAGAAGTCATGGAGACTACTTTGGGAATAATAAAGTGACAAGGACATGTTCTCGCCTTCTTCTCTGTGAGATATGGCCTGCCTGGCTTGTTTCCCTAGATGAATAGTTTTAAATATTTTCATTTTACAAACAAATGTGAACAAGAGTTTTCCTCCTCAAAGTAATCATAAGAGAAATTAATGTTCCAAAGCAAAAAGAGTGAGATTCAGATGTGAAAAGTTTGGTTTTCAAACATATATTTTGCATTATGGCTTCTCACCAGAATTGCCTAAGAAAATTTAATAAAATAAAATCATGTCCTTATGATTGGAAGTTAAGGGACCAATTTTTAAGATAGTATACCAGCCTAGAAGCATGGATATTACTACCTGTTTTAGCATGTTATACTTTCTGGGTTATCTGAAAACACTATTTGGTTAACCCTTCCAACTATACTTATATATGTGTGTGTGTAATATGTATTATATAATATATACTTATATAAATTATATATATATTATAAATTAATTAAAATATATTAACTATATACACTAAAGTTAGTGGATAACTATCATGTATGTGTATTTATATGTATGTGTATGTGTATATGTATATGTATATATAGTCTAAAATGAGTAAGGTTAAATGGTTGCCTGAAGATATGGGAATGTATTTCATAACAAGTTTGACCATTCTGTATGCAAAAGCTTCCACATTCCTCTGCTTAACCCTACCCCACAGATCTACAGAAAGATGAAATTCTTCAGAAAATGCTTACATGTTATTTTTCTCTAAAAAGACATTCCTCAATTTGAATCAATGAAGAAGATTTTATTTTTTTGGTAAGCAGACCTATTTATTTCAAAAAGAGGGAGTTCCCTTTATACCCTCTGCCCAGAGTCCCATTGGCTATGGAACTGCAGGCTGCTGCAGCTCTTCCTCATTGGCTCCTGTCTCATTACTCAGTGTATCATCATCAGTTTCCAGGCAGGTCCTGGCAGGTCTCAGGGCAGGCATGTTCAGTCATGCCCAGGTAGGTCTTTCTCAGGCCAGTTGCATACAGAAAGCCCAGGCACGCATGCGCTGTTTAGCTCAATGGTAGGCTCTGTTCCTTCTACACATATGTACATTTACATCAGACCAGAAAACCTGACATGTATGCTTCCATTTGTCTATGCAAGTCTTGTTTGTGGAAAAGGGTTCTATTGTTAGATTTCTCTAACTTCTGCTTCTTTCAGAACATCTATGCATCCTTCTGTTTCTCCTCTCAGTTTACATATCTATCTATCTACCTATTATCTATCTATCTATCTATCTATCTATCTCTATATATATATATAACATCTATTATTTGGTACAGTCAAATTTTGGTGATGGCAGAAAAATCTTTGATTCTTCCGTTTCCCCATGCTTAAGTACTGACTAGACTCAGTAACACAGTATCATAGTGAACATTAAATATGAATAATTTTTCATGTTAGTGTATTACTTCACAATGGCAAGACAAAATTACTTTCTAAAAAAAAAAAAAAAACAAAGTAGACACACTGGACAGAAAAACAAAGCAAAAATTTCCAGTGTTTTTCAGTGCAGAGTTTCCCACTTGTCTTCATTCTGATTTCTGTCAGTCCTTTAAATCATCGTTGGAGTATTATTTTTCCCTCTATTTGTTCTTCAGTTTTTTAAATTAAATTTATACACTACAGAAATAGTTACTTAAATCTTCCTTAAAAATGTTACACATTCTCACAAAATATTATAGAGTAGGATTTTGAAAACTATATAAATTATTTTTCTCATACTTGGAGATAAGGCTCTCTGGGGTTAGAAACTCTTCCAGAAGTAAGAGTGCTCTGTCCTCTTCATGGATAAAGATGGAAAAGTCAAAAGGAAAAGAGCTCTCAGTAAGCCATTTTATACAGGAAACAAGTCCAAGTCCAACTCACCAGAAAGGAGTTTGATGGTCTGACCACCCCACTAATCCCTGGTTAAACACAGAAACCCAGTCTCAAAACAAACAAACAATGCAAGGTTGCTTGATGTTATCATTTACACCATTAACACCTCAAGTAAGGATGGAATGCATTCAAGCTGTGATTAGTCCTAACTAACTTAACCATCAGAATGGCAGCTTAGCATACAGATAAAAATAAGGAAATTGAAAAGAGTGTCCATTTTATGTTGTCCTGTCCCAGTGGTCTTAGACTTCTCCTGTAACCTCCTAGCCTTTCTGTTCTCCTAATCAATCTTGTGACCTTCAAGTTAATCTGGTAGCACTGAGAGCAGAATTGGAAGCACCAAGAATTGACTGAAAGGTCAATTCTCCCTAAATGGTGACTACATAATATACACATTCTGTCATTCAAATGCCTACTATAATTTGATTCTAACTTGAATCTCTAGCTCTAAATTTGATAGCAGACTTTTCCTGTCATATCTTCTAAAGTTGTTTTGTCACTCTGGTTTCCTGTCTTCCCCTCAGCTGGAAGTCTTTTCTTCTAATTGTTCCCAAGTCAGTGTATTATTCAAATAATTGTCATTATTGGTCTTCCATGTGTTCATCTTCACCAGAAACATTGATGGGTCACTTGGGAAAGGGTGTCTTAGTACACACACACAAACACACACACACACACACACATGCTCACTCACACAGAGATAGACATACTAAAATGCACTGTTACCAGTGTATGGTGGAGTGTTTCATATAAGTGGAATTCAAGGAATGCTGCTGCTTTGCATTCTTTAAAACCTATTAAATATCATTTTGAGTATAAATTTGTATTTTATACAACTGTCAACTGCTAAACAAATACCATTCCATTTTTTTTTTTTGAACAGTGACTGCAATAGAAAGCGTCTTAAAAACATTTTGATTGATACGGTCTTTCAAGAACTCAATCCTATTTCAATCACAACCAAGATGTACTACTCAGATGTACCCTGTATCTCCTTCAGGACTGAAACTTTATTCCCCTACATGCTGCAAGTATTAGCAATTGACAGTGCAAGGCTGATAATCCCTGACACTATTTTGTAGTTGCCTTCTGATAAACAGACACCTAGCCCAAGGCCAGAGTTCCAGTCTCAGGGGCCATCTCATCTCCCACTTCTTCTTCGGTCTTGCAGTGTTAATGTCTGGCCCCATTTCTCAATGAGCACTCCAGCTCTCAAACCCTGCTTCATAACCTCATGTAATCTGCTGCTGCAATCCTTGTGGGTTCATGACAGCTTATGTATTCCTTCTGGTTTGTCTTGTTTCCTTCACTTACCTCCAGAGGTTGATGAAGTACATCCTCAAGTAAAATTTCTGCAAAGTAATCCTTTATTAACATGCTTCTTGTATATGATCTCTCACACTGATATTTTTCAATAAATCACCAGGTGAAGTATGCTTTCATTTAGCCACTTAATTAATAAACATATGGTAAATAACTATTCTGTGAATGACTTTTAATGGAAGAGAACAACATTGGTCCTGGCCTCATCTATGATTCTAATCACATCAGACTTGGTCTCCACTGTTTCAGAAGTCATAAGACTATTCCATGATCATCTTTGCCTTTACTTATGATTGAATTCTTTCCTGGGATGTCTTCTATGCACTTGTCTGTGCCAAACTTGACATTTCTTTAATATTTAGTTTCAGTTTAATCTGTCTTGAAAACCTGTCCATGACCATTCTGTTTGTGCTAGACTAAAAGAAGGCCACATGTTTGCTGTACTTGCATGCACCTGAGTTGCTGAGTCAATTTGTCTGTTTTCTTCTCACCACAAAACTCTAAGCTTCTTTAGTTCAGGGATTTTGTATTAGCATATATACTGCCACTCAGTTGTTATAAAACACAGAAGATTAATGGAGAAGAGGTTTTCATTCTGTTATCCATGGGTCTAATTACCTGAGCATGCTGATTAATTGGTGGTTCCTATCTTATTTCATATTCTGAGGAATTATATGTGATGGAATAAGATATTCCTTTGATTTTTATGTGCTGTTTTTTTTACAGCAGTCAACTTTTCAAGGTACATTCATTCGTACTTTGGCAAAACTCAAGTGCTACATGCTGTATTATATTAGTAACCTTTTGTTTCATATTTCTTTAATATGATTTCTTTTCACACTCCTTAAACTCACACAAGTCCAATAGATATTCTTAAGATGAAAAGTACAAAGGCATCTTAAATAATAGAAACTAAAGCTGCTATCTTAATCCACTGTTTCATTGTAGCAATACTGTTTCTTATAAAATATTTGCCAGTTGTTGAAGTTCTGACAAAGAGGGTTACTACTGTCTTTTAGGGGACTTCTTTATCTCCTATGGGTTCATGTATGATATACTTGACAAAATTTAGCACCTAGTAAAAATAATGTGTTCTTTTCTTACTGTTTTCACTCTCTCTCTCTTTTTTTATATTAGGTACGTCTGTCACTAATGTAACAGCCACTGATGCTGATGACCCTGTTTATGGAAACAGCGCAAAGTTGGTGTACAGTATCTTGGAAGGGCAGCCGTATTTTTCCATTGAGCCTGAAACAGGTTTGTGACTTAAATTTTAAACTATATTTAACGTGTTTTCCTTGGGGGAAACACTTATTAGGCTCTGGTCTATGAAATGCCTTGGCTAAGTATTCCACTATGGTACCAACAATATTTGACTACACACTGGGAAGTACATGGTCAGCCTGTAATCACTGACGCTGATTAAAATGAATTACAGAACTTGGATTGGCTATCACTATTTAAACAGATGGTCCAATGTCATTTTTCATTCTGGTGTAAAGGAAGGAAAGGTGCTTTAAGTATAGATTCAGGAACTTAGGAGCTTTGTGTTGAGTGACAATCCACTTTCTAGATTTTAATTTGTCCATCTATAAAGTGGGGATGGACCCCGCCTTATGTAATTTTAGTGGCACAATGACCATTTAGTGTGTTGTTATGTCTATATCATAACATTTACTACAGTAGTCCTCTCTTGATATCTCATCATTCGAATTTTTCATAAAGATATTTCTATAGACCAAGTCAAACTCAGCTAATATTACCAGGTCTGACTAGGCAGTTATTATAAAATAAGTTCCTCAGAAAACAAAGAA
>CAJQZJ010000279.1:2920355-2943025 GCA_907164525.1 Lophiomys imhausi
ATATCAAAAAATCTTAAGTTAAGAAAACATCTTTGAATGCCATATTCTGCAGATCTCTTGAGGTTTTTGAAGATGCCCTATCTATTTCTTATATTTAGATAAGCAAATATTGCTTGTCTCTTAGTAACTTGATTTCTGAGTAGCTTAGAAAATAACTGTGATAGACTGTCATAGTAACTAACAAAATGACACGTTTTCATGACTATTAGTTTCTGTTTCTTAATTATCCTAAACAGTTTATGTCGTTTGGTAGCATGAGGTCAAAACTTGACATTTCATTTTTAAGTATTACTATGAACAATACCTTTAAGAAGCGTTACCCTTAATTTTTTATCAATATACAAAGATCAATACCAATGTGGCCAAATATACTCTTAATTTTGTATCAATATACAAAGATCAATACCGATGTAGCCCAATACAATCTTAATTTTACATCAATATACAAGGGTCAATACCATTGTGACCAAATACAGATTATTAAATATGGCCTTATACCTTTGTATACTGATACAAAATTAATATTATATTTGGCTAAATTGGTATTGATCATTGTATATTAATGCAAAATTAAGATTGTATAGGGCTACATCGGTATTGATCTTTGTATATTGATAGATTAGATTTTTAAAATGAAGTTACAGGGATTTTCTTTTAAAAGATACTAGTTTCAGCCTCTGCTGTGAACCTAAGAAGTGACTATTACAGATTGGACTAGGACCCATATACTACTTAGATTTCTATTGTCCTCAGTGTATGAAGAGGCTCTTGGACCTCATATAACTGCTGAACTGGGACGGGGGACTGCTATGTAGGGACACTCCACTCCAGAGGAGCGGGATGGAAGGGTTAGGTGGTAGAGGGTGGGAGGGGTGGAAAGAGGACACTATGACGGAGATGTAACCTGAAGCAATAAATAAATAAATTTTAAAAAATCAGATACAAGACAGAATCAACTAAGTGTGAAGAATAACTATTTTTGGTACATGTTTCAGAAGGTCCAATATATTGTTGCTTGGCCACACATATTGGGATAGAGCATCATGAATAGTATGGGGCTAGAATCATTGGTAGAAGGAAGCTGTTTTCATGGTGAACAGGAAGCAGAAAGTGAGGAAGGACATTTAGATCATGTATAACCTACAATGGAAAACTCAGTGAACTACATCATCCAGCTAGTTCCAAATTGCTACAGTTTGTCCCATTTCTCAAAATAGTAACACTACCTGGAACCAAGTACATAGCACATGAACATACAGGGGGTATTTTATATTCTAACTGTAACTACCAACTTGTTTTCCTCAATTAAAAACCTAATTATGGTTGACCTTTCTCAAACTTATAAAAATGTTAGGATCCTTCATTTTTCAAGGAGAAAGTTCACCCTGGGGATGTCTTGTGATTTAAACAAGGTTATATAATTGCAAAAGGGGTCAAATCTAAGCTTTAGAAATAGTACTTATCTAAAATTCATAAACATTAGGACCAAAAGTACAATAAAATTATTGTATTAACTCAAAGTTCTCCAGGAATTTTTATAGTGAGAAAAATTACTTTTTGTTTGTTATGAAATGGTTTCTCAAACACATCATGACAAGTAGAGGAAAAATTATTGGTGAGAAATGGGGGACAGTAAGAAGCACAGAAATGGTCAGGGAGTTCAGGGAGTGAAGGGAATTGGTAAATGCAAAATAAAGTAGTAGATATGTATGGAAATACCATAATTAAACCCATTACCTTGCATGCTAACAAAACAATCAAGAAAAGAAAAGTCACATCAAGTGGATTAAGTAGCTGGCCCAGAAAGAGCATTTTGGGAAACATTGTTTTGAAAAATTGTAATCTGTAATTTATTTCCAAGTTGCAATGGGATCTTAACCATATATAACTCCTTGAACATACAGCCAAGCATGGCAAACATGTGAATATTAGCATGTAAGAGCACATACAAGGACTACTGCCCATTGGCCAATATGATATATATGTATATATATATATATATATATATATATATATATATATAGAGAGAGAGAGAGAGAGAGAGAGAAGAAGGGGCCTTTATATCCTGATAATATAAATTTCTTAAAAATCAAAAGGCATTTTTGGAATACTTTGTCTGAAGTAAAGGTGGTAGGAAGTTCCTATTTGCCTTATTAAAATGAAAGTGAGATTCTGACACACATTGCCAGTGAAATGAAGATTTAAGCCTCTTTTAGTTTCCACATGTCCAATTTTTTGAACTACAAACCTGGGAATCAAAACAGCCTGTTCTAATTTCTCATTTTCTTCTTTATGTTAGATGGTATAAAGCACTAAACAATATTGTTTTAAATAAGGAAGATTCTCTCTTGTTCATAAACATCCCAAAGCTGCTGATTTTGTGGTGAAAATGTGGGCCAAAGCTAAAGAGACTTTCAATGCAATTTCAATCTTCTATTTTAGGAGTTTATCAATGTCTTACAATGCGGTGGAAGTTTAATGATTTGTCCTTTGAGTACGAATAAAAATCTCAAGTAACATGTATAACTAGGACCCAACACAAAGAGAAAAATCGGTAGATAAAAGGCACTAGCAGTTTCTACCACACTGCCTATATAGCCACAGGGTAGCTGCAAGAAAGTTCTAGAAATTCTGTCTTGGATTTTGTAATGAATTGCTGCAAGTACTGAGGTTAAGATTAGAGACAGTGGGCTCAGACAATCTGTTCATTATAGAGTTTGAACTGAAGCCAATTACTTGTGTTGTGTGTCCTGAAGAAACCTTGGAGGGAATCCCCACTTGCTTTAGCAATCAGTAGGGTTACTCCCAACATCTAACGAAAGAAGATAAAGAGCAAAGCTGTTGGGCAGAAAAGTTTCCAGCTTGGTATTATTGAGTACTCACTTAAGGTAGTATTCTCATTGCATTGATAGGTTCTTACATATCCTGGTTCTCAGTGACCCAGCCTCCGAATTACAAAGCAAATATTTCTGAAATATTGCTATCTGGGAAACAATGATATCCTGGAAATGTGTTTAGCCTTTGGATTAGAAAGTGACAGTATACTCACTATATTTTAGACTCTTGGCATAAATGGTGTGATTAGGAAGAACTTAGCACAAGGACTCCTGACAAAAGGGTGACGTGGTTAGTGGGGATCACAGATCTTCAAAGCATCCGAAACTGGTAACACAAGTGCCATCAACAACCTTATCTTTGAGGGTTTAAGAGAAACAATGAGATACTAGACAGAACTTTGCTACTGCAGTATTTATAAATAAACAAAGAAAAGAAAAAGAATCGCCATGCCATGACTATTTAGTTTTGGGAACTTAAAAACTCCTTTGACACAAAATTAAACAAACATATATTAAACAGAAAAGCATAGTACTGAGCTGAGGATGAAGATCAGTAGTAGTAAGTACTTGCCTAGAAGGCTAGAGGTCTTAGGTGTTCCTATTAGTGAAAAGCAGCAAATAACAGTTGCAAAAGAAGGATGAGGAGGAGAAAATGAAAAATTTGAAGCACAGTCACGATAATATGACCATTAGGTGCTTGATAGGTGAACTAAATGGGTTGGATATGTGTCACTGTGTGACTGTCTAACTAATTTGTGTTAATTTATATGATCCAAACATATGTACATGTAAGGATCAACTATGTACTGAAAATATGTTCTAAATAACATTTATTGTGCAAAAATGTGTGAGGAAAAATGCTAGTATACCATTTACATTTGTGGTTGCATTTTTATAAGCACATACACACAGATATACTAAAAACTTAATGAACTTGGATTTGAACAGAATGTATACTATATTTATCAATGAACAAAGGTATGTGAATAGATAGAGGGCTATGTAAAGATTTTTAAAAATAATTTCAGGGACATATAAGCAGATGTTCAATATTTAACAGAATAATAAAATCATTAATAAATAGATATATCTTCTTAAGCTATAAATATATCAGAAGAAACTACACAAAGACATTAGCAGTAATGTTTTTCTCCTCCTTGTTTTTCTCCTTCCTGTATCTTCCCAGTTTTCTAATACAGTTGTTACTTTTATAGTCGAGAAGATTATATGACTAAATTGTTAAAATATATGTGTAAATGAATAATATTACCTTAGGATTTAAATACTTGTCTATTTTACTTCTGATGGTATTTTATTCATCTGAGTTGATTCTAATAATTCATTTATTTTGTTCACCTTATTAATGTTTTTGTGGGCCAAAGAACAATTTTTCTTTGACCTTAGAGCCTCCAAGCTATGTGTTGATTTACTCATCTTCTAGGGGAACTGGGGTGTGTGATAAATTGCAGGATTCTCTCACTTCCAGGGTTTTCTTGGGTATATGGGTGGGGCTATGCTGTGATTTATAGTTTAATTTTATAGGCAGTTTGTTTTCTAAAGTATATTTTTACAAGTTCCCTTAATGCCTTACAAAAGATGTTTTCTATGTTATTGATGAATGCCTATGACTATATTAGACTCTTCATTAATATTACAGACATGTACCAGATAGATATACTCATTGTTTAGTGAGTGCTCTACTGAAGTTCATTCTTCTATTTTGTTTCTCTTAGCTATTATAAAAACTGCCCTTCCTAACATGGACCGAGAAGCCAAGGAGGAGTACCTGGTCGTAATCCAAGCCAAAGATATGGGTGGACACTCTGGTGGTCTGTCTGGAACCACAACACTCACAGTAACCCTTACTGATGTTAATGACAATCCGCCAAAATTTGCACAGAGTAAGTGATTTCCTTCACTGGACAAGAATCATGTACATTTCTAGTATAATTTTCCTCTGCATTGCAAAACCTGATAACAGTCGTAGACTGCTTACTTAAAAATTATACTGAGACACAAATTTATCTCCATTTTCATAATTTCAAGGACATTGAAATACCCAAATATCAAGGAGATAGTAGGTAATGGAATCAGAAAAAATGTGAAAGAATTATGAAAATTCAGTTCATGTATTAATCCATTATTAATCCTATTGTCATACAAAACAAACAAAGTCTTATAGCGGGAAAACAAACTGTACATTAAAGCTGCTTCCAATCAGATACCCTCCTTCCTGCCACTGGGAGAAATTTCAGTAGTCATTGGTTCCATCCTCCTAAGAGTATTCTCAGTTTTAGCAACCTTAGCAGACTTCCAGGCAGCCGCCATCAGTGGTCCTTGGAGAGGATCGTTATTTATTTACATCCTCTGCCTCTCATAGAACACTTCTTACGAGCATTTTCCAAGTAATATTACATGTGAGAATGATTCATTAAAGTCTTGCAGACATAGAAGGAGGATTCTTGAATTGAGAGTGAAATGAAGGATGCATAGAATTACATGGAATATGATGGAATCCATAAGCTGATTGAGGGAGAATACACACTGGTGCTAAAAATCTATAGTTAAAACATACATATTTGTAATAGTCTGTGTTCCTATTTACATACACATATTCACTTTTAAAGAATCTGAATAGGAGTGAAATTCAATGAATTTTTCTTGTGTCTAACTTGTTTGATTTAACATAATGTTGTCTATGTTCAACCATGCTGTCAATGAAAAGACATTCATCTTTAAGGCTTAAAATACTCTGAAGTTATAGTCATATGCACCACTTCTTACTTATGTAATCGTTCAACAATAGGCACACCACTAACTTCTATTTGGGGAATATTGTAGCTAGTATTACCCTGAATTTATAAACATATGTACATTTGCAAATTAGTGATAATATATATATAGATAATATATTACAAAAATTATATTTTTGTATAATGTATATATATAATAATGATTATATAATATTACATAAAATATAATTATATACTACAATATATAATTATATGTAATATATTATATAGTGTGTATAACTAATAATAAAATATGTTATAATATAGGTTCACTTAAATATATACAGTACAAAAATGCTAAGGATTTTGGTGCCATTGAAATCAAGCATACCAGGAAGGTAAGTTTGCTGAAAGGCATTGAAAAATTAGACTACAGACAATTGAGCTGTGACTAAATTAGTACATCATATTAAGTACATTGATATTTAGACTCAGATCATTAAGAATTTATTAAAATATCTTAATTTGTGGGTTAATATTGGCTGAATTTTTTCTAGAGAAATAATACATACATACATACATATGTACATTCATACATACATACATATGAATTTCTAGTCTCTTCACCACATTAAAGTCATCAGCAGGAAGTTTGCAAACATTCATTTCAAAGGTGTTAGGAGACATGTAATGCAAAATTTTTAAAAGTGTTATCAGAATAAACTACAGGACCTTTAAGTTCTTAGGTGTTAATTATGTAAGTCTACAGATGTGTTGTCATATGGCTTTAATAATATAGCTTTTCACATTTCTGATATCAGCAACTAAGTTCCTTCTGGAGCTTCCTCATAGCTCCATAGCAAATACTACATGAAAACTATTTCTTGAAAAAGAAGACAAGAACTAGGAAAGGAGAGGAGAGAGAGGAGGGGGAGGATGGATCTCTGAAATGACACATTTGATGAGCATTTGAGTATTCATTCATAAAAATTCCAAGAGAGAAAGTATAGGAATATATTTTCATACAGAGTTGAACTGCCTTCCATGAACTATGACCCTTTTAAGAAAAACTATTGAAATAGGTTATCCTATCATTTCCCCTTCTTTTTATTTTGCTTCTTTCTACCTTTGTAGTTCACTCAGTAATATGCAGATCGTTCTTTACAGGAAGATGATTATTTCAACTGAACAGTGATAGGATAGTCTCTATCCCTATTTGTGGCAGTCACGATAATTAACTGTGATCACCCTGACCGAGATGACAAGAACACACAGAATAGGCATTGATAAAGGAATATCCAAATCCTTGGCTTTTCAAGGCTCTCTGGTGTAGGAATCACAGTAAGGTGAGGTTCACTGACTGAGTATTTATTTAGTAAGCACACCAAAAAGATTTTCTCCAAACTCACCTGGAATACAAACCCTGAGAGAATTGAGCAGATTGTGTTAGATAGGATGATTGTCTGTGTCTAACTTATGGTAGAAGTACTTGCAAACACTTTTGTTCTTCAGTCTCATAACTTTACAATTCCAAGAGATAGTTTTGCTCCATCATTAAGGAAAGGAACCTAAGATACTCTACTTTTAAATGGACTAATCTCATTCTGTTTGATGAAAACAAATCATGGTTATACAGGGATTCAGTGTTTGAATTTAAACTCTATTTAGGCAACATTTTACAGACTTAATCTTTCCCTTTCGGCTTGTTGTTCATTGAATGATTACCTTTCCCCTTGATTTAGTTGTAATAGGAGTTGATCTTCCTAGTTGTCTGGGTCTAGGTTTGCCTGAAACTGGCCCTGAGATAAGAATCTGATCATAAGTAATTTAACTTCACTAAGGAGCACCAACAGGGAAGTGTGAAAGGGCAGGCTGGAAAGTCAGAGGTAAGCAGTATCCAAACACTTACCACTGTGGGTGATGAGCGCACCTTTATCCTACTGAGAAAAGTCTGAGCTGTTGGCAACATAAAAATAAATAAATAAAGAAAGAAAGAAAGAAATAACCAACACCTATCCTATCAGAGAAAGTAGAAGTCTAGTTTGTCATAAACTAACTCCTATGAATTTTTGATGACTGCTTCCATGGCATGAATCAGTGCTTGCGCAGTATGTCCTGTCTGACATGCAATGGATGAAATGGAATCTGAAGGCCAGATAGAACCCTGAGGCAAAGAAGTATAGGAAACGGTAGACAGATGTAGGGCAGGTGAGCAGTCGTGTGTTAGTGACCAGGGAGAGTGACTGAGTACCACAAGCTTAAACTACACCAATGAACATATCTGCAACCAGCATCACGACCAAGAAACTGGGATAAAAATAGGACAAATGCCACTGATTAGACATGCTTTATTGTCCCCATAGGAGAGTGAAAACACACTGTAATTGTACTTTGCCTAGGGAGTTTTGAAGGTAGGATTCTTGTCTTCAGAGGAATGAAGAATTTAGTGACAAGAGGAGTATTTCATGTATCTGGCTAGCTTGCTGCAGGGCATGGCAGACATTTAGTAATTGGATTTTATCAAAAATGCTCTACAAGTTTGTAAATATAAAAGTAAATTCAAAAATGACTTTCAACATGTTACACATTGCATCTCTCTAGCTGAAATTAGCCTAATATTTTATGTGGGACAACAATGAATATTCCCACAGGCAGTCATTGTGATTATACTGGATAACAGAAAATGAAATTCACATAGACTCACTAATATTCTGATATGGCTCCTCCAAACAACCCTTGGTAAACCTTTGGTTGAATAAGTAACTTCTCTATCTCTGAAGAGTGATTAAGAGGCTTCACTACCTCTGGGAAATATTTGTTTCACATTTGTTTAAATGTTTGTATATTTCACATAAGAGATATTCTTTCATTTATATCACTATCTTGACAGCATCCCTAGAGCTATCCAGAGCAGAGAACATGTCTAATCAATCTTGCTGAATTAATGTGTGAGTGGGATAGTGTTTGTGTAATAACCGGAGCTCCTCCTTTTTCTTAAAGGTTTGTATCACTTCTCAGTACCAGAAGATGTGGTTCTTGGCACTGCTATAGGAAGGGTTAAAGCTAACGATCAGGATATTGGTGAAAATGCACAGTCATCATATGACATTATTGATGGAGATGGAACAGCACTATTTGAAATCACCTCGGATGCCCAGGCCCAGGATGGTGTTATAAGACTAAGAAAGGTAAGCAAAGGAGCGTGTTCTTTTATTTTCTAAATAGCTCCTAGAAACTTGAATTTTGAAATCTCTGTGAGCTGAGTAGACAGGCAGAATGTTGAGTTGGTAGATATCTAGATTTAAGATGGAGGGTGGATTGCAAAAGTATTCATAATTGAACTATTCAGCATTGCCAATCCCTTGAGCCCATGTCACATTTTAGATGTCACACTGGTAAACAGTTACCATAGGATAGTTAGGCTCCTACTACTTAGCTCTACACTTATGATTCGATGAGTTGTTCTCTAAGGCAAAAAAATGTCACTCGGTTTTATGCAGGGCACTGAAGTCATTGTCCTGAAGGGAACCCTCAATCAATGGAGAGAAAAGATGGATGGACAGTTACTACTGGCTGAAAAAGTTACTATAGGGTACAATTACCTACAGTTTTAGTGGATTCTCAGTGGGACCATGAATCAATTGCCTTCCTCCCTCAGAAGTAACAAGTCCAGTAGATTCTAGACTTGCCTTGTGCAACTCTTATATTTATGCTCCCCTATCTCTTGAAATGTACCTCCCAAATACATTGGTATTTTCCCTAGACTTTTTTTGAAAATTCTGCTTACAAAGGAACTCACAGACAAGCAAAATGTTCAGGATCTGGAATCGTATAGTCTTGAAGCTTAAGATGGAGACTGACTCTCTTACCACTGGTTATTTTAAACCATGTGACAAATTTCCAAGCAGGATGGAAAATAAATCTCATGGTTTCCTTGTTCTTTCTGAGAGAGAGAGAGAGAGAGAGAGAGAGAGAGAGAGAGAGAGAGAGAGATATGAAACTTTTTGGCCAGTGAACTATGTTGTTTTTCTTGATTTTGTTTTGTTTTGGTGGTATATGTATACTATACTATATTCTGTATGTTTTTCAATTTGTGTTCTTCATCATTACCTTCATAAAAAGCATGCAACAAAAAGTTCATGATGATTGGGTAAAAAATTTTACTCATGGAAAGAAAGATCTATCATGATGAATGACATACTGTTTTGTTCAATATTTCTTCACATCTTCATTGCAAATGCTACTTTAAATACATTTTCAAATTTATGAATAAGAAGATATGTCACAGTGCACACTGTGGGGAGCCAGTAATGATTTCTCCTCTGTATTTATCAACAATAAAGTGACACAATATTAAGCCTACTATGTGATTCTATCATGTTACATTAAAAAGAAATCTAAGTCTGCTGGAAATGCAGCTCAGTGGGATTGTGCTGGTCTATCCTGAACAAGACCATAGGAATCTGTCTTTGGCAACTCAAAAATATATGTTCAGTGCTACTGCTCTGAAATTCTGTAAATTGTATGTTTTCTTCCCTCTTCAAGCTTCCAGAATTAAGACTCTGAGACTCAAAATATATTTACAGACATCTAGGCCATATAGTTAAACTCATTCTCTGAGTAGCTCATAACTTAAAATAACCCATTTTGACTACTCTGGGTTCTGCCATGTCACTGGTTACATCTTCTAAGTGTTCACGTGTCTGTCCTCCTCCCATCTACCCAAGAGAATCTACTGCATGCCTGACTCTATCCTAGAATTCTTTCTGCCTACCAGATGTCCCACCTACTATTCTAACCTTTCCTATAGGCCATAGGTTTTTGTTTTTGTTTTTAATTGACTGGCATTACATCCATACAATACACAAGACATTCTCTCTAGAAAAGTCCTTAATGAGGAGGAATTAATACAGAAACTTCGAATTTTCTGAATATATTTTGTATAAAAATGCTTAAAATCTATGTTGAGGACCAATTGCTATATTTATTTTAATTCTTCAGGGAGAAACATTATTCTCATGCCAGGATTCAACTTCAGAGCTTTGAACTAAGACTTGAAAAATATTTAAAGGTTTGCATTTACAGCTCAGTGCTGTATAAGTATGTTTAAGTCAATTGTGGAAGAGCCCAGAACCATTTTTTTCATCTAAAATTTCCCCCTGACATTATTATTGTTTTTATTAACTGCTACCCATTATTCCTGTAAGGTGATTTTATAAACTGAGACAATTCATTGTGATTATGTCCACCAATATTTATAAACTTGGAGGCACGTGCTATATACTTAATGCCATGAAACACAAACATGGTTTTTAGAGAACAATGCATGATGGGTCAAATTTCTACAGGCCACTGGGTCACTGTGCTTTAGCTGATAAAATCCTAAGGACATAAGAATGTGTTTGGACACATTATAGTTAAGCTCGGCTGAAAATTGGAAGAAAAAAAGAAAAAATCCAAGTTGTCCTTGGAGAACTTCCTGGTTTTGTTTTTTACTGAAGCAAAACATGGAGTAAGGTACAAAGAGATTATTTAGCCATTTAGGCAGCCTGGTACTCAGACTCCTTTTATGAAATAATCTAGAAGCTATGTGAAGAATGCCTAGAGAACTATTTGATATTGGGGATTGAGAGAGCATGAAATGAGGAGAAAGAGAAGATGTTGATCAAAAGGTTCAAAACTGCAAGACTAGACAAAATTTAGTGATATTTTGTGCAGCATAGTGCCCACAGTATTTCTAGCAGAATCAGTTCTTGATATCCACACACACTGATAAGAGAATGAGCTAAAGGATATATCAATTGACTTGATCTAGTCCTTTACAAACATATTAGCATATTATTGTACCTTAAAATATACATAATTACTGTTTTTTAATTTAAAATAATATTAACACATTACACAGAGTACTTTTTAAACATATTTTCTGAAGTGCCTGGAATTGCAAGACTATTCTAATGTGGATGATATGCAAAGTGTAAATACCCTTATACCATGCTAAATCATTTCTTCCAAACTATACAATGTACATTATTATTTCAGAATCAACAGGGAAGAGTGTTTGCATGTTTACCATAAAATATCGAGGAGAAATCTAAGTCCCATTACATCTGAATTCAAATATAAAAATCAACATCGAAGTTCTAAATAAGAATATATATTTAATCTTGCACAAGTGCTCTGTAAGACTTCACTGATGCTACTTTTTGTTCCAGCTTCCTATTTTCTAAAAATCTGCATTGCAGATTTAAAGTTCTGTTTCTTCTGGGAAATTGTAATGCATATATAAATTATCTCTTTGAATCTTGACAGACTTACATTCTTAAAATCGGGAATATTATAATTTGCCAAGAATTTCCCTAGATGAGTCCTGATGCAGATGGGTTCTGAAGTATGTAAGGGGAATACATCCTACCTTGCTCAATTTACACCAGTTAGTGACAGAAGTCTTTTGGACTATTAAGGAAAGAATGGTGACTTTTTCAGAAACTTCATCACTAGCAGAGAAATGATGTAATTTCAATTTTTAAGTGGTTATTATTGGGCAAAGCCTGACCTAGTTGTCTCTATTTATTTGCCTTCACACTTCATTTTTCTTGTTATAAACCAAAAGAAGTTTGTATATGAAAGCATATCCATTTATGTGTTTACCTGCTCCATAACACAGCACTTTTGACAGAGACCCAAGAATGTCCTAAAAAGTAATAAACCCCATTTCAGCCACATAATCAGTTAGTGTAGAAATGTTTTGGAAATGATATAAAACACTCTTTGTTAGGATTAGTGCTAAATCATGCTCTGTAACATCTCCTTGGACTAAACAATGATCATTTCTAGTCTTTCCATTTCACACACTGTTGCAGAAATGATAAAATACTGTTCCCGGATAGAGATTGTATTCAGAGCCGCTTATCTGCCACCAGCAGAAGCCTGGTTAACCAGATGATTAGCATTCTGCTCATGTCATCAATGGTAAAATTTTATTATGACTCTGAAGTGAAAATTTGATGTTACAATTCGTGACTGTGAATATTTTGTGAATTCCATGTGAAATGAGCAAAAGAAAACAGAACAATAGGAGATTAGACTCACTGAGCTCGTATAATAAACAAGTATCAATAAATGACTGTAAAATTTACAGGTTGAATCTGGGGGAATGGATACAATTAAGAGGCACAAACTGCCTTAAATGAGAATAACTTCCATCCATGCACATTATGTTCATTTGTTCCTGCTGCTGTGGTTTACTGAGAAGAACTCATCTTTGTCATTTTTTAACAGCCTCTGGACTTTGAGACCAAAAAATCCTATACTCTGAAGGTGGAGGCAGCCAATATCCACATTGACCCACGTTTTAGTGCCAGGGGACCCTTTAAAGATACAGCAACAGTCAAAATTGTTGTAGAGGATGCTGACGAGCCCCCGGTCTTCTCTTCACCAACTTACCTCCTGGAAGTTCATGAAAATGCTGCTTTGAACTCTGTGATTGGCCAAGTGACAGCACGTGACCCTGACATCACTTCCAGTCCAATAAGGTATTTTTTTTTTTTTTTTTTTTAAGAACAGTATGCACTGCTTCACAGACAAGAGAAGAAGGGACAATGCTCTTGTGATACAGGGCTTTCTGTCACTTTTTCCTCTCTGTGCATGTGGTGGGTACAGTCATGTTTGTCTACTAAGAGCTACAGACAAATCCTAGAAACAGGAATATTAAAAAATCAAGTTCTTCCAGCTCTTGGGAAGCTTATGGAGATGCAAAATTGAAAGTGTTTTGTAGCACTTTGGGATGAATCTTTTACATTTTATGCTTTATTATTTTTTTAGTATTTCAGGAGCATTGCCAGTTTGTATTTTCTCTCTTCTGACAGACATAGTGAATAATATATTAGAATTCAGAGGTATGAGACCACCGTGTCAATGCATTAAGAAGTCCCTATCTTGCTTCTGAATGTGGCTTTGAAATTACCTTATTCTCAGTTTGTGAGCATTTCTGATATGTCAGCATATCTGGAACAATTTCTTTAACAGAAAAATATTTCTGTCACTTTCAAAAATGCCTTGTGTTTATAATTTTTTGCTCTGATTTTTTTCCTAGAATGAAAACTAATCACTTCAAGGTTGTTTTTTATGTAAAACATGAGGCTAAATTTTGCTTCTGTATTTATGTTGATTTGTAGACATCTTTTCTTAGTTAGAAGTCAACAAATGACTCTGTAGGTGCTCAAGCTAAGTAACTTTCTTGAGAAATCATACAGACTATCTATTATCTTCTGGCATGGTCTCCAGGAGGTAAGTGTTGACTAATAAGTGCTTGAGAATGAATTTCACATTTGAAATTTGGTCTTATAAATGTGTGTGTGTGTTTGAGAGAGGGTGTATGTATGAGAGAGAAAGGTTATACAAATACTAAACATTTTCGATTTCTAATATACAGTGACCTAGAATTACCATCCTTGCAATAACACACATGCATACATACGCACACACACACACACACACACACACACACACACACACACATGCAAGCACGCATGCACACACACACAAACCCATTTACACAAACTCACACACATATATAGTTCAAATATTGTCTCCATCACATCCATCACACCAGTGACAATAGGATTACTATAGAATAATTTGCTCCTTATCAAGATGAGGTTTGAGGAACTTTGTGACTCAAAATAAAAATGACAATTGAACCACAGAACTGGACGTAAAGCAGGGTCACTATGCCTCACATTGTTTTTACGCATTTTAAAATCTCTCCATTGCACTCGTGGGGAAAACAATTTTATTGAAGTAATTCCAGCCTCCAGGTAGTCAAACTGCTATTCTCACTGTAAGTGATTATAGTGGTATGTATTAGTGTCACTCTTTGGAAAGTGACAATAGTGACATTTTGGAGGAAGTTAGAGACTCTTCAGCAGCAACTAACTGGCTTTAAAGCATGCCATTTTTCAGTCCAGCTAAAGGGAGGGACTGGAAAAAGATAGACAGATCAAGTATGATTTGGTGACATAGGCATATCAGTGTTTCTGATATATGCCAGGCAAGTGTGAGTTCCTCCGCCTCTCTGGACTCATACAAAGAATGAAAGAAACTGCCTCAAAGCATGTGCGTTAGACTTTGATATGTCACAGACAATGTGGGCCCCACACAGTCCTGGCAGTTGGATTGGCCCAGGGAGATGACACTATTTATGAACCACCACTTTTTTCCCCCTTCCATTGTCACCTCTACATTTCTGCCGCCCTCCTCAGCTAGTTGACTTACAGCAAGTAGCTTTCTTATGTCTATACACAAATGGTTAATTTGACTAGGAAATTAAGTTCCCTAACTAACTAGGTCAGTGCGTAGGTATTATGATGCTAGCAGATGGTTTTAGAGCAACTTTTCCTCTTAAAATAGATCTACAGGACATGAAAATCCAGGGACTCTCTAGGTAACAGAGAGCTATGACATATTTTTCTTTATAGCTATTGTAGTTCATATGCTGAAATATGTATCTGTCTTTCAGGATAATATTTGCTTTGCCATCCAGCCAAAAAATAAATAAATAAAGTCATCTATTGTTGCATCTGCCATGTTAAAACATGCAGCCATTTGCTGGCTCATCGACTTCCTGGGAGATTTCATTTTTGAATACAGCTCCTAGCTAGAAGTATCATGAATTTTGAAATACGTATACCTGTATCTAGATCTGTGTTCATATCTGTATGTTTCCATATTTCAATCCAGGGAAAATGAGCAGTGATATACATTAAAAACCATGATCACCCTGTCTCTCTTCCAGGAACATAAATTAGGGGGTTGCTTCTTTCTTCTCTACTACATGTTGCTCAGTTAGGTAAAATAATTTCTGACAATTTATTTAAAGGTGATGCTTTTCAACTCAACCAGACTAAGTAAAAAATCATATCACTTTATTTTTTTTCAGCAGAACTGTCAGCCTTACAGTTCTCTGGGACTGACTTTCCTCATATAAGATGCTACAATACTCACAGGGTACTAAACCAGTAAGATCACCTTATTAGATGAAACATCTATTAGCATTACTAGCTCATAAATAGTAAGTCATCACACATTTTAATTTTTTAGAGGTGCACTTACTTTACATGTAAGTGTGTTTTATCTGAATGTGTATCTATGCAGTGCGTGTAACAGGTGCACACATATGTTGGATAAGGAGCTTGGAACCCTTAGATGGGGAGTTACAGATGATTAAGAGCAACCATGTGGGAATTAGGAATTAAACTAAGCTCCTCTACAAGTATAGGGGTGCTATGAACCACTGAACCTACTCTTCATCAACCTCCTTCATTTTAAAAATTAAATAGAAATTACATATTTATTGATAAAAGAATTCAGGTAAAGGTGGCTAGATATATGTAAAGTGATATGGTAGTTGTTGGTTTCTTTTTTTTATTTTGTTCACTTGGGTTACGTTACATATCAAAGAGTATAAACAATATGATGTCATTCCTTCTAATTTTTTCACGCTGTTGATTTATATATATTTCTCTAGTGTAATTGATGTTTTAGATCCTGTACTAATATGCTAGTTTACTGTGGTAACACTTCTCAGAGATGATTTGTCTAATCAGCATCCTCACTTAGTATAGAAAGATGCTGAGGACAAATGGATGAGCTTGCCAAGTGTCACATAAATGGATGTGCCATCCTCATTGTCATTTTGACTGCTTTTAGGATTACCATGGGAACTTACCTCTTTGTGTGTTTGTGAGTATGTTTCCACAAAGCTATAACTGAGATGGAAAACAAACAAACAAACAAAAACCCTCCTGCCCATTCTACTTTATGTGAGCAGTGTCATTCCATGGGCCAGGGTACTGAGATCAATCAAATAGGAACCGTGAACTGAACACCAGCACACATCTCCTTCGGTTTCTTACCTGTAGATGGAAGGTGACAGTTGCCTCAACATTGCTGCCTTTCTTTCCCTGACATGTACATCAAACTGTGAGCCACAAGAAACCCCTTCTTCACTAAGCTGCTTTAAAAAAATATTTTATCATAGCAATGAGAAAAGCAACTCATACAATCAGCTTTCTAACCCTGTAGCAAAGTATTGAACATCATCTACCTAATGGTAGGAAAGGTCAGTGGCTCATAGTTTCACACTTTTCAATTCCCCTACTCCCCCCCCCCTTTTTTTTCAAGACAGGGTTTCTCTGTGTTACAGCCCTGGCTGTCCTGGACTCACATTGTGGATCAGGTTGGCCTCAAACTCATAGAGATTGCCTGCCTCTGCGTCCTAAGTGCTGGGATTAAAGGAGTGCACCACCACTCCCATCAGTTCCTGATTATGTGACAATGTTAACAATTTTAGGCATCATGTCAGCAGCATGTTGCTGGAGAGGCTGCTCACACCATGACTGCTATGAAGCAAAGAAAGAGAGATTTGAGGAGACAAATGCCTCAATATCCTCTGTAACAGCCATACCCATGAAAACTAATTCCCTTTTCCAAGGTTTCACCTGATAAAAGTTTCGTTTCTACTTCCTGATTGTACCTACCTAACCTGAGAAGTGGCCACCAGAGACTTTTTTTTAAATTAATTAATTAATTTATTCAAGTTACATCCAGATTGTAACCCCTTCCCTCTTCCTCAACCCACCCTTCCACCCTCTTTCCCTTCTCCCTCCTCTCCTCCTTAGATGAGGTGAGCCCCTCCCATACCAACTCATCTCAGTTAATCAAGTTGTATGAGGGCTAAGAGCTTCCTCTTCCACTGAGGCCCGACAAGACATCCCAACTAGGGTAAGATGTTCCACAAACAGGCTACAGAATCCAAGTCAGAGAGGAATCTCCCCTGCTACTCCACTTGCTATTGGATCAGCATGAAGACCAAGATGCCTATCAGCTATATATTTGTAGGGGACCTACGTCCAGTCTATGTATCCTTTTTGGGAGGGTTGGGAAGGGGGTCGGTGTTTCATTCTCAGTAAACTTCCAAAAGCCAATTTGCTTGGTTCTGTTTGTCTTCATGTGGAGTTATCTCATCCCGAACCCTCTAGACTTCCTCCTTCTCTTCTACAAGACTCTCAGAGCTCCACCTAGTGTTTGGCTGTATGTCTCAGCATCCATTTCAATCAGCTGCTGTGTAGGGTCTTTCATAGGATAAGAATGCTAGGTTCCTGTCTCTTTGGATCTCTGGGTTGTGGGATGGTTATCCTGTACTATATGGCTAGTAACCACTTGTAAGGGAGTACATACCATGTATATATATCTGGGTCTGGGTTACTTCACTCAGGATGAGCTGTTCTAGTTCCATCAGAGGAGAAATTCTAAACTAAATTCTTTCACTGGGCTATTTTGACATTCAACTCTGTTCTCTACCCATATGACACAGTTCCTTTCTTTATCTCTGATCACTGCAACTGAAAGTTTAACTTATTCTTCATTATTTAAGTTGCCCCACCAGATCCAGGGTGCCTACAAGGGAAGCAGAAAAATAACTCGACTCTGGTGTGAAGTCGAGACTGTGTGGGATGGCCCCGGCTCATCTGCCTTGTTGATTTCTGCGGTGTGTTTTTCCTGGCAGCGAGCTAAGGCGTGATCTGGGAGATGAGTAGGGGAGACTTATTTGATGAATCTAACATTATTCCAAAGTGCTGAGAAGTGGTAAGATTTTAGTTTTGGGGAATGGAAACTGAAATTCTGAAAGAATGAGGTGCATGTACATGAGAGTGTCAGGTCATTATGGATACCAGATCTAAACGAGTTTGCTACCGCTAACCACTAAGACTATGAGTGGCCTACTGGATCTCTGGTTCATGAATGAGAATAGAATGACAACTGATGTTTGCTAATGCCATATATATATATTACATATATATACATATATATACATATATATACATACACACATATATATATATATATATATTACAAACTCACCAAAATGGTCGGAAACATAGAGAATTATTTATATTTAAGATGGAAACAATAACTAACATACAGTGAGTTTTAAAAATATGTGGACACTTTTGTACATAGCTTATGTGGCCCATTCCCCCACAATAAATTTATTTCAAGTCTATATTGGGAGACAAAGTAGTTTTGGAGTGAAAGGAGGCTGGTTTTTGTTTTGTTTTGTGTTTTATAATAGCTTCCTGCTGTTTTCAGAATATTAACCTTGAATAAAATTATACAAGCTGTTTAAATTAAAAGTCAGTCCAGTGGCCACTTAGTAAGAGAATACATCATTGACACCAGATCATAGTGGCCACATATTCTCTTGTCCTGATCCCTCTCCTAAACGTAAGTGCCCACTCAACACAAGAGAAGTGCATTGCTGTTTTCCTCCTGGTATTATGGCATCTTTGTACCTCCTTTCGGTAGCAAGGCTGACTGTTAATGAGCTCTTTTCATAAAAACACTCCTCACTACCAGCATCGCCAGAGATGCTGAGAGAGAAGTATTTCTGACTATGCAAAACATTACCTCAGTTTGGAATAACACTCCACATTGACTGATTATTTTCTCAATCTTGCAATAATACCCCTCATCTCTCTCTCTCCCTCTCTCTCTCTCTCTCTCTCTGTGTGTGTGTGTGTGTATGTGAGAAAGAGAGAGAGGAGTTAGTATAACACACTCGTCATATTATCTAGAGCACAGTCCAGTAGTGTAACCTGTGAACACAGCCCCATGTAACTGAAATCATTTCCGCTCAGCAACAGCCCTTCATTTAGACTCTCTATGGCTATCATTGTCTCTTTAATTTAGTTTAATCATTTTAGATACATTTTACAAGCAATGCAGTCTTTTCCTTTTGTGATTGGCTTATTTCATTTTCTGCAATGTCTCCAAGAGCTATCTATCTATCTATCTATCTATCTATCTATCTTTACATATTTCCACATATCCATCTTTTTCAGGATGAATAATATTCATTATAATTATGTATTGTATTTTATTTAGCTATAATCAGTCAATAGACATGTACATGATTTCACGCTTGAAATTTGTGAATAATGTCTCAGTGAATTTGGAAATACTTATAGGTGTGATGATTTCAATTCTTTCAGATAAATACCCAGAAGTGGAATCTCTAGATTTTTGCAGTTTGAATTTTAATGTTTTGAGGAAATGCCATTCTGTTTCTCATAGTAGCCGCACCATTTTTCATTACTACCTTAAATGTGCAAGGGTCTAGTCACAAGGAACTAATGTTTTAAATAATTGAAACTTGATTTATTTGATGTCTAAATTCATTTCTCCAGTGTCTCCCAACTTATAGTACAAACTCTTACAACACCATTTCAAAGCCTTTCTAGTCCTAATTAACCTAGCTGTAGCTAATTCATTACATGGTGTTATGCATGTACATTCATTCATTCATTTACATTTACAATCACAACTATCCAGCCATTCACATTTCAGTTTGCTCTCCTTATAATATTAATTGAGCTCACAATTTCCAGGGCATTTTTTCTTATAAAGACGCATCCCATGCTTTCATGTTTTGTGCTATAGTAAGAAGACTGGCTGAATAACCACAGGAAAACCAAGATCTCCATAGTTAGCTGAGCTTTCCTTTCACTCAAGCTATGTTGTTATGATAAATAAATTCAGATGATAGAGCTTTATAGTCAAGTGGAAACAACTGTTTCCTAATGAAATCTGAGTAGAAGCAAATACAGCTGTTTAAGAGGTTAATGTGAAAGTATGTCATTATATAGACAACCTTGTACTAACTTGGAGAATGGACTGAGTCTATTGGTTTGGTTTATTGTTCTCCCCTTTCCCCCCCCAAAAAAAAAAGGATACTGTCTTCTCTTAGAGAAATAATAAATAAACAGAATTCTGGGACTAGCACAATGCAGACAATATTATTTATTAAAGCAGCCAGAGCAACCAGTAGAGCAATTAGAGGCAAAAAGCAGAAAACTTGTAGATGGAATTTTTGATTCTCAAAGTGCATGCAAAAAATGCTAAAATGGTTTCTTTAGGCATAATAACAAAAGCGAGAATGAAATTAAGCAGCGAGAAAGAAACAGTTGGAGTTCAGTGAAATATAATAACTGATTCATAACTAAGGGGTTTATTTCATTATGTGTGTCTCTGAATAGCATCCTCACTTGCAGTAAGCTCAAAATTGTATCCTCCTGTAAATTTTCCAGAGAGAGACCAGTGTTGAACAAAGCATTTTTTTCATGCTATAAAAGTACATTTGTTCCTGCTAAATTTGAAAACTCAAACCACATTACCTTTCCCCAAGGCCAGCCTTTCTCTAATGTGTTCTAAGTAACATGGGGACTGTGACATGATCAATTTGAACTTAAAATACTCTGCTGTACGATCTCCCCCATTCAGTTCATTTGGTTAGGAGTAGGGTGTTTTCTATAGGTGAGCAGAGACACAGTACAGGCCACCTATGAACAGTATAGAGCACTCAGAACACACGAAGTGCCATGCTGAAGTCAAGACATTTGAGCTCATGAGCTCCTCTGTGCTCTAAATCATGATTATAAATATAAAAATGATTATAAATATAACAATGCTTGGTTTTGACAAGCTATGTATCTTCTTTTTTACTTGATGGTTTGCTCCCTGGTTTTATAGCTAATAAACCCATTAAAGAAAGAAGAATTAGGGACATTAGTGAAATCTTTGACTGTGTTGTCAGCCAATGGACTAGCACAAAGCCACTCCCATTTTATCTACTTGCTACAGCTATAGAATATGACTGAGACAGTATGGATGGTGGAGCTGAAAACATCTTCTCTAAAGATGTCCAGCGACTCCTGTACTATGAACACCTGAAGTTGGCTTCACACAGATCCAATTCAATAAGTAAATTCCATGGCCCTTCAGGATTTTATTCTGCTTCAGAAATGCTTTTCAGATAAGATTCCTAAAATATTTCTTTAAAACTTTTGTACTCAATTAAATTAGTTTCGAATGAGCACAGCTACCAGTGATGGGAATTGGTATTTTCTTGGAGCCTTGGGTTGCTATTATCTATGGATTTCACCTCAATGTAATGGCATTCATACAGAGGATAAAAATCACACCATAAACAAAAGAAAACAAAACCCTTTAAATAGTAGTCATTAGTCTTCACCTTCCATCTTGTTTCTAACTGAATTTCTCCTATTCACTCCTAAGCACACCTGATAACTGACCCACACACTCCCAGGGATTCTCCTGCCGTCACTCTTTAATTAATAGTAGGAACACTACACAGGAACATGACTTCTTGGGATTCAACCAAAGTCTTCATGCTCTTGTAGAATTGGTCTATCCACTTAAGTCTCTCCCTAGCTCCAAAGCTACCCTCCTGATGTAGCTGTGGAGGAAAACTTCCAGTTACCACACAGGCTATGAAAAGAGAATGTTGATAATGCTGTAGAGGTTCTTGCTTAAAGAGGAGACTTTCTTTCCTTCATGGATTGACACTGAAATTTTTCCTCCTTTCTACTCACCTCAGTGTGTCTATTCTAAGAGTTTTGTGGAATTCAGGCTGCTGACCACTTTTGCCAGATTCTCCTCTTTTCTCTTAGTTTCATAAAGTCACTGATTCTGGTTGTCTTTTCTGTCTAAAAGCAACTTATGTTGAGTACACTTACTGTAGTAAATTCAGTAAACTCTAACATGCATTCATCATTTCAACAAATTATTTTTAGTTAAATTTCTACACTCCAATTCTAATGTAAAACCAATCTTGCTACTGATGAAGAACAGACAGATTTAACTTATGAGGTAGAGGAAAAACTTAGAATCATTTCAGGAGAGCTCTCATTGAAAGTAGAAAATATCTGTTTTCCTATTCTATAAAAAGTCTATTAGATCCTCTCTGTAACATTTGCATGTTGTCCTTTCTGTGGAAGCTGCTTTTCCTGTGTTCTTTGTTTCATCTTATTTTTGTTTTTGAGACAGCTTCTCATTATGTAGTTCACAGTAGTCTTGTCTTTTACTCATTGTATAGCCAAGTCTTATCTTGAAGGTATGAGTCTCCTAATTTCTGGAAGTACATCTGCCTTCTATTATACTCCTTTGTATTTTCAAAACAGATACACCTATTTCACACACACACACACACACACACACACACACACACACACACACACAC
>CAJQZJ010000279.1:2943035-2988869 GCA_907164525.1 Lophiomys imhausi
CACACACACACACACACACACACACACACACACACACACACACACACACCTCAAAAACAGAAACTCTTTCCCTTTGCTCATTTCAAACAATGAAAAAGCTACAAACCAAGATCTTAGCAGATTTTTTTTCTATCAATGTTTGGTCTACATTAGACAGTAAGAGATCATGCATACTTTTTTAAAATTAAATTTTAAAAATTTAAATTTATATACCTTCACAGGGTATGCTCATAAATTCTATTTTCATGTTTTTAATGGTGCTATCTTATTTAGAATTCTCTGTTGTACATGGTATTTTTTCTGACTCTGGGAAAATTCAATTTTCTTGTAAAATATTATGCGAATATTGAAGAATTGATTGTGAGTCAAACTATCATTATCTAAGATTCACTCTAGAATGTGGTTCTTAACCTTCATTTAAGAAAGTTCTTTATGTTGTTGTGACCCCAACCATAACTTATTTCATTGCTATTTCTTAACTGCATTTTCTACTGTTATGAATCATAATGTCAATATCTGATATACAGTATATCTGATATATGAACCCCCAAAGTAGTTGGAACATACAGGTTGAGAATCTCTTCTTTAGAGTATGACTTTTGTCTCCCAATACTGAATAAACTTGATGTAATTTGTAAACTTATTTTACTAATGTGTATGAGGAACAAATTGTAATAACACACACACACACACACACACAAATGTATGTGCATATGTCTTATACATACCCCACACACAGACAGATAGAAAGAAAGGACAAAAAAAACTGAGTTACATTTGGACACTAATATTTCTGTTTTTGACCCTAAGTAAAGTAAAAGATACCTCAAAACATACAGAGCTAAACTAAGAATTCACAAAGGAGGAATCTCTAATGGTAGTGAGACATTTGAATAAATGTTCAACATCCTTAATCACCAGAGAAATGCAACTTAAGACAACTCTGAGAGTCCATCTCACACTTGTCAGAATGGCTAAGATCAAAATCTCAAATGACAGCACATGCTGGTGAGGCTTTGGAGAAAGGGGAACCCTCCTCCATTGCTGGTGGGAGTGCAAACTTGTACAACCACTATGGAAATTAGTCTGGTGATATCTTACAAAACTTGGAATAACCCTGCTTCAGACCAAGACATACAATTTCTGGGTATCAACCCTAACGATTTCTCACCAAACAACAAGGGCATATCCTCATCTATGTTCATAGCAGCCTTATTTGTAACAGCTAGAAACTGGAAACCCAGATGTCCCTCAACTGACACTGATGAGTAGATTAAAAAATGGTGGTACATTTACACAATGGATTACTACTCTGTTATCAGAAACAAGAAATCATGTAATTCACAGCCAATGGATGGAACTAGAAAAGCTCATCCTGAGTGAGTTAACCCAGACTCAGAAAGATGCACATGACATCTACTCACTTATAATTGGATTTTAGCCATATAGTACAGGATAACTATCCTACAATCAACAAACCAAAAGGAACAGGAACATAGACTTTGTTACCTGTTAGTGGGACACTTTGCGCTAGTGGTGCTGCCATGTAGACCCACAGTACAAGAGGAAGCTTTTAGCCCTCATATGACTGCTGAACTGGGGGAGGGTGGAGGGGCTGGTATGCAGGGACACCTCACTCCAGAGGGAGAGGAGGTAGAGCGGGGGAGGGTGGGACCAAGAAGGGTGGAAAAAAGGCACTGTGATGGAGATGTAACTTGAAGTAATAAATAAACACTTTTAAAAAAAGGATTTCTGTTTTTCACCCTAGGTAAAATAAAAGATACCTCAAACCATATAGGCTGACTATTCTTCCTCCCTCCTGTAACAATAGCAGATAGGGATGTTACAGCATTGTTTTTCTTCACATGGAACTCAGATACCAGAATCTTTCAAATGCAGTTGCTGTTGTTTAATGCAAAACTAGCTTTCCACGTATCATCAAAATAAAACAAACAAATAAACAAAACCTCTTTCCACTATAATTTTGATTACAGTCTGAAAAACTACAATGCATGACTTTATTTAGTGGCATTGTTAATGTTTGTAAATAGGTATTTCTTTGATAAAGTGACTTTAGAACAGAAATAAATTGTACTTAGCAGAGAAGTTATGAACTAAGAAGTTATGCCTTTAAAAAAATCATTAGATATCTCACTGATATCACCCTTAGAAGAATGAAGATTACACCATTTTGTATCATAGCTGGTGTGTTGTGATAATTAATAAAGCTTTGAAGTATACTCCCTATTCAACCTGCAATTTGAATGTGTTGACCCTGCATCACCAGGAATAAGAGGAGAACCTGGGAAGTCCCAAAAGTGTAACAATTTGCTACATGCCAATGTTCTTTTTTTTATGTTTGTTTATTATTTCAAGTTACATCTCCATAACAGTGCCCTCTTTCCACCTTCCCATCCTCTATCCCCTCTCCCACCTATCCTACTCTTCCTCTGGAGTGAGATGTCCCTACATATCAGCCCCCCTCAGTTCAGCAGTCATATGAAGGCTAAGAGCTTCCTCTTGCATTGGGGGCCTATGTGGCAGCATCCCTAGGGAAAATTATCCCACTGACAAGTAACAACGTTTATGTTCCTGTTCCTTTTGGTGTGTTGGTTGTAGGATAGTTATCCTGTACTATATGGCTAAAATTCAATTATAAGTGAATAGATGTCATGTTCATCCTTCTGAGTCTGGATTAGCTCACTCAGGATGAGCTTTTCTAGTTCCATCCATTTGGCTGTGAACTACATGATTTCTTGTTTCTGATAACAGAGTAGTAATCCACTGTGTAAATGTACCACATTTTTTAATCCATTTGTTAGTGTCAGTTGAGGGACATCTGGGTTATTTCCAGTTTCTAGCTGTTACAAATAAGGCTGCTATGATCATAGATGAGGACATGCCCTTGGTGTTTGGTGGATACCCAGAAATGGTATGTCTGGGTTTGAAGCAGGGCTATTCCAAGTTTTCTAACATATCACCATACTGATTTTCATAGTGGTTGTACAAGATTACACTCCCACTAGCAATGGAGGGGTGATCCCCTTTCTCCAAAGCCTCACCAGCATGTGCTGTAATTTGAGATTTTGATCTTAGCCATTCTGACAGGTGTGAGATGGAATCTCAGAGTTGTCTTGAGTTGCATTTCTGATGATTAAGAATGTTGAGCATTTCTTCAAGTGTCTCATGGCCATTAGAGATTTCTCCTTTGTGAATTCTCAGTTTAGCTCTGTTTCTCATTTTTTGATTGGATTATTTGATTTCTTGGCATTTAATTTCTTGAGTTCTTTATAAAATTTTGGGTATTAGCCCTCTCTTAGGTGTGGGATTGGTAAAGATCTTTTCCCAGTCTGTAGGCTGCCATTTCAATGTTCTTAACTGTAGAGGAGAAAAAGGAATTTAGCATGGGATGAAGACTTCCTGAGGGTATTTGGCCTTGGGGATAGGTCAAGTGAAGAGAGTTAAGAAGTATGGTGTAGAGTGTGTGTGTGTGTGTGTGTGTGTGTGTGTATGTGTGTGCACACTATTAGTAATGAATCTAATATAAATCTTTCATACTCAAACACACGAATATAAGAAGTAGGAATTTTGCAGCAAATATTGAAAATATGGCTTGGAAGTATGAAGTGGAATTATGACTGTTGAGACAGCACACTAATCAGGTAAAAGCTGTTTTTAATAATCAGCAACAATAGTAATATAGCAATATACTATTTCTCAATACAATATCATTCACTCAGTTGTTTTCAGAAAAACCAAGAAATGTTATTTTCTTAAACTTACTTCTGATTTCTGAAAGTTCCTTTGAATTGTATAAAACCATTGAGATGAGTTCATGTCCAGTCACTGAGTTTTATGTTAAATTATAACTTTAACCTATATGCTAAGCAACTAGCTTGGGTGTTTTCTTGCATGTGTGTCCTTAATTCCCCAATGAAAATTTGTGAAGTCTTTGGCATTTACTTCCAGGAAGCACAATTGTAGTGTTGAGGAAGACTGGTGACGAAGCCAAGTAGTGCATTTGATGGATTACAAATAAGAAAGTTTCAATAGGATTTCTGTGAATACTGGTTATTACTGATAATATGGCTTCTAAAACTCATCTTTTCCACTTGAAAGGAACTATTTCCAAAATTCTCATCATTAAAGCTGGTATAATCACAACCCAGGGAGCCCATTTTCTCACATTCTGCTTCTTATACTAATGAGTTTTTTTTTTGTTATTGTGATAGGAAGGTGATACTCCAATGTGCATATTATTCTGCTCAAAGCTGTAACATTCAAATAAAACATCATAAGTTATTGTGTAAAGGATCCACAAATATAATACATAAAACTCAAGAAATCAGAATAGAGATTTCAATCATGTACATAAAAAATAAGGTCTTTCAATGTATTTGATAGCTTATCTGTCCTTTTTGAACATTATTTCTAGGACACAAACTCGTTCTTTTCTCTATATCTATCTATCATCCCTTTCTCTCCATTTTCTTTAATATCATGATTCACATGTAATAATAAACTTACTTAATAAATGACTATCTCCACATAGCATTATTAAATAACAGCATCAAAAAAAGTCTAACTTATTTCATGTTACAATAGATGAATAAACCTTCTTTTTCTGTAAGTAAAGAGCAGAGGTCAGGTAAATGTTTGAAGAATAATAGGAGAGACATTCTTCAGAAAGACACCTCAACAAAGATAGGGGCCAAAAGGTAAAGATGGCTTGTGGAAGAATCATGACCTAGAAAGCAAGTGTAGTTTCTCTGCTCTTCTACTGGAGTCTGTGTTCTGTGGAGATACCCACAGTTCCAGAGGCGAATAATGAAGAAGACAAAGGCCACAAACAGTTTGGGCATAGTGTTAGAGTCTTTTAGGACAGTTTATTCTTCTCAAAGCTTCTAAAGTTTTTGAACTAGGATCTTTCCTCACATTTTTCTATTTCCAGACTCTCACCCCTACAATCAGTCTGGTCGTTCAGTGATATCATTTATGTATTTATTTTATACCTATTATCAGTTAGTTTTCAACTCATTCCAAAGCAACACATTGTATAGTAGATATGTTTTATACTTTATAGACTGGTATAAGAGTTTGGCATGACACCAATCCCCCTTTAAGATTCAGCTGAAGAGTCTCTGGCTTTAGGTCATCATTTATTCTACCTTCTGTGACACTATTCACTGGAACAAGAGAAGGAATCTCAGAGTAGCTAAGTGACCAGAGGCTTCTGAGGCATTTGCCTAAGTGGTTACATTCCTAACTTATATATTGTTACAAATTCAAGTCATTACTCTTGATTTGTTATTTTTAAACCACCCTATGTTTCTTTGAGGGTGTTGTTTTTTTGATGAATCTTAGATAGGAAATTATGAGCCCAACGTTTGTACTTTATGCGAAGGGTTATGGACATGTGATGTTATGTAGCTTGTGATGTTCCTGGTAGCCTAAGAAGAAACATACAAACTAGCCATGCTGTCAAACATCAGAGCAGAGTTTGTGAGAAAATGTGGTGAATTAAACTTTATCCAGAGGTATATAAAAATGATAGGGGATAGACAACTCTATTCTTGGCATTTAGAAGCCTAAATCCTAATTATCTTATTTAGCAAAACATCTTTACTTAGATCTCATATTGTAATACTTAAAAATTACTGGTATATTCAAATTGGTGGATTCCAAATTGAGAAAAGGAATTACTTCTTAGACCAAGTCTTGTCTGTTCAACAGATTTTGACAAAGCATCATATACTAGGTAGTTTAAATGAACAATAATTTTCATTCAGACTTCCATAGGTTGGGGAGCCCAAGACTGGAATTTCTGCAGAGTAGTTTCTGATGAGGCCTCACCCTCTTTTGCTTGACTGTAAAATGCTATATAATTTCTTCTCATGTGATAAGTCAGGGCTTGCTGACTCGCTTGCATTTCATTTGTAAGAGAAGGGAAGTCATTCACCCTCTAATTTATTTATTGGAGATTTGAATTCCTAAATGCAAGCTTTATGGGGCACATAAACATCACAACATAACACTCTTTGTATCCCCTTTTTATTTCTAATGTTAGGTATATATGTAGCATCTTATACCCATAGGTGAGTAATGTGGGAGTTTGTGATACAGTGCTACCTTCTTGGTGGTCAGCACAGTGTACTCTAATGTATCATTTCACCAAATTCTCATGGTAATAATAGGAATTAGGTAGTGTTACTATCCAATTCTGGGTATTTTCTGTTTGATCTATGAATGGACTTTAGAAGGAATCACAAATACATATTCATTCTTACTTTTCTATTTCCTAGTTATGTTATATAAATATCCCATTCCCTTAAGCAATTTTATTTGATCCATTGCATGACTAATTTTTCATATCTGGGGGTTTTATATTGTGGACTCAAAACAACTATGAGTCCATCCAAATAAATGAAACCTGTTTCAGAATGTTATGGAAAACAAAGCTAGCCCATTGAATGCTGTTCTGAATTTATGAGAATGAAATGATATGTAGACCCACTCCACTATGATTTTCTCACTTTTCACAGATCCCCAATCTGCAGAATTTCCAAGTTTCCTCTATATATCATGATATTAATGCCATAATGGTTATATATGCACTAAGCATATGCAGTCCCTTTTCTTTTCTTAGTTCAAAGGCAGCAATGACCATTTGAATTGTATTTATACTGCATTAGATATTGTATATAGTGTAGAAATCATATTGTTTAAAGTACCTGGGGAATTGTAACAAAACTTTTAAATTTCATGCACATATGCTATACTAGTTTATATAAAGGATGTAAAATATTCCAATTTTCATTGACTTTGAGTCCCTGAAACCTGACAATCAAAGTACAGAAAAACAAAAGCCATCCAGCACTGAAATAGTACATACCTTGTGTTGATTTGTGCTTGCTGACCATGAGGTAGCCCATGTTTTCTCATAGTTTAGTCTATCTTCATCAAATTTATCATGCACTCAAACTGGCAATGAAATATCTGAAACAAATTTCTTTAGAAGCACCAAAGTCTTTCTTGACACACTCAATGTAGACAATAACCTTCATGTGGGTCACTTTTCCTATCAACTTCCCTTCATTGTGCAATCATGCAATACTATTATGTTTTTACTTCTGATCTTAATAAATAGCTGCATTTATTGCTTACTTAATAAATTCGTATGACTCATTCCCTACAGAATATACTAAAATGGAACTTTAAAATTTGAGATAAATAGTTAGGCCTCTATATAGAAGCTAAATAACACCTCCATATTTTCTAGTTTTATGCCTCATATAATATTAGACATGGATAATTCTTCACTACCCTCTGACTAGTTTAAATTTATATTTGTTGAATAACTTTAATAATTATCAATAAATGGACTTATCCTTAATACTTACAAAGAACCAAAGACTTTTGTGTAATTTATTCTCAGTTTTCAAATCAATTTCTTACATATACATATATATGCATATATATGTTTGTGTGTGTGTATGTGTATGTTATAACTTACCAACAAAGAAATAAAGGTTAATGTCTTAATTAACCAAGAAGAAATAATACACACTGAAACATAGACATAAGTTTCAATGGATATGGCTTAGTAGTTAAAGAGATTTCTGTGCCAGCAAGAGGATCCGAGGTCAGACGCACAGATCTCCACCTGTAATCCAGCCTCTAAAGGTGAAAGCAGTGATTCCCCAGAGCAAGTTGGCTAGAGAGACTACCTGTGGGTATGACTGTTGCAAGTTGGCTAGAGAGACCACTGTGGGTATGACTGTTGCAAAGAATAAAGTGGAGGAGCTGGTGATGAAAACCAGCCTTGATCCTCCACACCTACTTTTATATACATGTAAATATATCCACACCCATAACACATACAAACACACACACACATGCATTTGTAAATATGCAAGCACATACACACCAAAAGGGATATATATATGTATATATATATACATATATATATATTCTGAATAAGTATCTTGTCTTTATCATTCAATTTCGTATAAGGGTATAAACAAAGAGTTTTGTTTAAAATACCTCAACATCATTGTTCCAACTAGTTCCAGTCACTCACAACATAACCACTAAATAGCCAAGGAGCATGGAAAAGGGCTCATTGAGTATCACTGATTTGATTAATTCCCATTTACTGTGGCCTCTGAGTAATTCATTGCATCAATGGGTGAAATATCAGCCACTCAAAAACAATATTACTAGAACCCAGGAAAGCCTGAACATTTTATGTAAGAAAATCATGGTGTGGGAACTGATAACCAATCCTCATTTCTTAGCTCTTTTTAAGAGTCAGAGTACATAGAGTGTGTGGGGTAAAGCACATATCTGTCCAGATATCTTACAGCTGGCATTAGAATCTCAGTGGTTTACTCAATCTTTATCTAACAGAAAAATTGCCTTTGGCCTCATCTCCAATTACTGTGGATTCAAAGATTTTAAAATAAATACCTCCTCTTGATCAACTTTTTTTTTGGGATTATTAGACTCCATATTGTGGAAATTTTGAATACTGTGTGAACTATTCACTATCTTGCAGAGATGAGATGGACTCTTTAAATCTCTATTATATGGCTAGTTCTGTCTTAGTTTCATTTGTAACTGAACCATAACTAAATCAAAAGTTACAATTTCCCTTGCTTTTTTATCAAGAAATTTATCAATAATTGTTAGTAACATTAAGTAGTTTGTGATATTATTCCAAACACTTTCACGATGATTGTTAATTGGCAGGAGTTTAATAACAACACTCTTCCTCCTTTACTACTCTTTGAATCTAGTCTAATAAAAGCATAAAGCATTTCTAACGAATAAAAAGCTAAACAGAAGGAAGAATAATAATTTACTTAATGACATATACTACCCACATATATAATTCACTATACATTTAGTGCAGAAGATGAAAAGAGAATGCTGATGACTCCACTTAATAGAAAATTGTGTGACACACTATACTTAGTAAGTCCTACTTCAAATACCAAACTACCTAACTGACCGCTAAATATTCTCTTTAATTTCTATTTGGAAGAATTTCCTCAACTGATGGACTACTTTCATATCCATTTGAAACTATTAATTTATCTACATGCTACATGGTACATATATCAAAACAGATATTTTATTTACTATAAAAAACATTTACTCTAGTGCCAAAAACTACATGGATTTTACCAACTCAGACTAATTGAAAACCTAACTATTTAAAGTGATAGCATAACAAATTATCATGGCAAAATGAAGCCTCAGAAATGTAGTTCAGTTAGAGATAAATTTAGCAAAAGTTTGTATTTCCTTGATCAGCAATGAAGAACATGCTGCCAGCACACCTTGCATGGGCCTGAGTTTGTTGTTTTATATTGTATATTGTGGCAATGGCTAATTATCATAAGTTGTCTAATAAATGTGATGGATGGTCCAATTAACTCTTCATCAGCATCAGTTTTTGAAGATGCTACCTATTGAAACGGATGGTGGTTTATGACCTCCATGTTGCATACGTGGCTAATTGCTCCCTGGATAATAATTATTAAGTTTCCTGTGCCTCATTCAGTCATTTTGTTTTACAAATTATGATGCCACCGGGTTCCCCAATTCATTTAGTTACACAAATATGAGTCTCCAAGGATTACTAAAGGTCTGTTCTGGAAGGTAAGCCTCACAAGAAACTTGAAGGAGATCACAGATCCCTCTGTTCTGTAGGTTTTCCATCGACCGTCACACTGACCTGGAGAGACAGTTCAACATCAATGCAGATGATGGGAAGATAACACTGGCAACGCCACTGGACAGAGAATTAAGTGTCTGGCACAACATCACTATTATTGCTACTGAGATCAGTAAGTATCTGGACTTGTGTCCTTGGGTGAATGTATCCATTTTGTACACATTGAATATGTGACAAATGGTCTGTTCTGTCTAGATAGTTTGCCACTGAGAATTATTTCATTGCTCACAAGAAGCCTATAAAGGTATAATCACAACACAAAACAATTTACAATGTAGCAAATTCACAAATGTAATTAATATATGCTAGGAAACATTTTCATATTTAGATATTTTTGTATTTTTAACTATTATAGAACCGTTAAATATGATTAATAAGAATTCAATATGATTTTTAAATGAAAATTATGTGTAAAATCAGCTATTTTATAGGGAATCAGTTTGTGGTGTTACTAAAATAATACCTCTTTATGTCTTTGATAATGTAGGATTTTTTTTATAACTTAATGAAGCTACTACAATAGCTAAAGAGTATAAATTCGTATGACATCATCTTTGTACGAGTGGAATTTAATTCATGAAATATTTATTTAAAAAACGGGAAACGGGTGATTCAAGACCCCAGAAACCATGTACAAAGCCAAGTATAGCAGTCTGGTCTGCGATCTCAGTGTTATAAGTAGAGACAGACAGATCACGAGAGTTTGGTGGCCAGCCAGTCTAGCTGAAACAGCTAGTACATGGCTTAGTGAGAGATCTCTCCTCAAAATGATTGACAGAGGAATGCCTTAAGAAAACATCCCAAAGTCAAGCTCTGGCCTTCACAGGCATCTCCATTGGCAAGTGCACACGTGTTAAAAGAAGGTTCCTTTAATTTCCTTTCCAAACAAAATACTCATTGCATAGTATTTAAATACATTTCCGTAAAAGACAGGAAAAAGCTTTCAACATTGCACAAATTTAAATGAGAGGATACTGAATTCTAGAAAGACTCACATAAAAGATAGTGTGAAAATAGAGACAATATTAATACCCTCGATTTAATCCATAGAAAAATAAATATTAAAAAAAGAGTCATGGGCACTTTACATATGCATCTCACAGAAGGAATGGAGAAAAAAATTACAGTTATACTCTATAAATATCACTCTTTGTTCTCTGGTCGCAACTATGAAAACAAGGGAGCATCTCTGAGACATGGGGACAGACAGATAAATACTCAGATGTTAAAAAAAAAAGGATATGTTTGTGAGCTATGAAGAGAATGTCCTGATTTGAGACTTGTGAAAAAGAATTGTAACTGGATATCGTAGGGCACATCTACTATCCTACCCCTGAAGACACAGAGGGAGGGAGGTCTGAATTATATTAAAGATGAGCTACAGAATGAGACCCTGTCCAAACAACAAATGCACACAAGGGAATCTAAAGACAGAAGAACAGCATCTGTGTAGGTGTAAGCATTTTTAAGTGGAAATAGTGTCTGGGTCTGGATGGATGCAGGCCTTGGAAACTGCCTCCCGGGTTTCAGATACTGTTTTCTCCAATAAAACCTTAGTGTGGCTGTAGTTTCTTCCCTTGTAACGTTAAGGGAAAAATAAAACAAAGAGCATCATTTGCTGGTCCGGGTTTATTAAAAATGTGAAGCCCATTCAGAAGTATATTGACATGAAATGCATATAATTTATAATGCTTAAGTGCCATTGTCACCTTCAGCCTCGAAGAGAGAAGAGAAGCTATACCTCATTATATTAATTTAAAACCATGTAAAGCTTGGAGGAAAAAAATGGTTTTGTATAAAGGATATAAGCAGTAGTTACTTTTAAAAAAAATTTTCATGAATAGAATGCAATCTACTCAAGTTAACCTTAACCTGTGCTCCATTTTTAATGAGAATGATGCCTCTGCTTTAATATTCATCAAGGTTGTCCCAATTATAAGTAATCATGTACTCCATTCTAAGGAACAAAAGTAAATGAATTCACCAAACAGGTGTTTAAGAAACATTTCGGGGCAATCTAGAAACAAAAGATTCATTTTCAAGGAATATCAAAATGAGAAAGACAAAAGAAAACAGATGTTCTGGGGAAATGAGCTATTAACTTCAGGAAGACAAGAGTACCAAACCCCTGTCAGGGAAGATGCACGTTGGCTCCCTGCATCAGTAATTATTGAATCTTTCCTTCTAGCACCCATGTATTCAGTATGCACCCTGCAGGGAATAAAATAGCCCAAAGCTCCACTTTTCTTAGGGCTTTTCCTCCCTTGGCCTTCAAAACACCTGCCTGTGAAGGAGAATATTGGGGTAGTCCTGAGCTATCTGTCCATAGTGAGAGGTTCAGAGGGAAGAAAAGCCATGTATGCCTGACACACATTCTGTTCCAATGTAGTGGGGAGAAAACATGCCAACAGGGATGTTCTCTTTATGAACATGGGATGATAATAAAAACTGCTTCATAATAAAAATGAAGAATAGTGAAATAACTTTCTGTAATAGTGAAATAACTAGTTATGGTTATCATGATTATTATTACAACTACAACAAAATCAACTATAAAAGAACATTGACAAAATGATAATTTTGTACCACATTTTTATGGTAAGGAATTGGATTTGTCTCTGACAAAATTTGTACAGTTGGTTTCATACAGTGGATAAGGACAGGGTACTGTTTCCTCCAGATGAACTCAGCTTGAACTTTAGAGGATTTGAAATTGATAGCATAAGCATGTGTTATTCTGTTGAAATAAGAGTTGCTCTCTTTCTTTCTCTCTGACTCTCTGTCTTGTTCTTTCTCTGTCTGTATGTATGTCTGTCTGTCCATATGTGTGTGTACATGTGTGTATATGTGTATACATGTATGTATATGTGTACATGTTTCTGTGAGTGTGTGAGTGTGTGTTTGCATATTTGTGTCATCAATAGTATTTCCTGAAATGACTGAAGGAATTAGTTTTTCCTCTGGAGTAAAGAAAGCATGAGAATATTAGTTGGTAGACACAATGTGTTTCTGTGTGTGTGTGTGTGTGTGTGTGTGTGTGTGTGTGTGTGTGCGTGTGTGTTATACATATGTTCATATCCACTTTGTCTGCACTTACTGGCCAGTGCAAGTGAGCTTCCAAGTTCCTTCTGCTCTGTCTCCCAAACTTCTGGAGTTTGTTCAGAAATTTTTGAATTTAGGGATCCTCAGTTATAATGCAAGTAGTTTACTCACTAACTAATCTACCCAGGTCCTATGCTTAATTTCATTTCACTTGGTGAATACAATGACATTAATTGGTTAATTTTAGCCTAGACACATAATTTAGATAAAACTTTTATATCCAAAACTATAAACATGACTTATAGGTTTTTTTTTAAATAAACTTATTTAAGGGTTTTTTTTGTTGTAGTAGTTTTTTATTTTTCAATCATGTTCTTAATATCAACAGTTACAATAACATAAAAATAGATTTTAAAATTTTCCTTTAAAATAAATGGTAGTTTAAGCATAAATAGCAAAGCTTTAGATGTAGAATTATAATCATGAAGTATTGATAATAGGATCACCAGAACTTAGAAAAGGTGGAACAATTACGAACATATTTTAGAGAATTGTTTTGACTCAGTTTGATTATGGAGTACTGAATTCTCCCCATATATTACAGCATCAATCTTCAGCCTTTTGGCCCCATTTCTCTGAGAGACATATTGATTGTAGAGCAGGAATTATGAAGGACTTGCCTATCCTGTCTTGGCAGAGCTAGGCTGTCGACTTACCTGCTTCCAAGTTTTGTCCTTTTTGGACAGCAGTCTGTCTACAGTTGAAGCAAGGGGTTTTTCTTGCCAAAAGATAGGCTTGTCACTAATTCAATCATCTCCTACTGGAGATTCTCCAATGCTCATCTTCTACTTGGAGTAGAATAGGGGGTGCTGTCAGGAGCTGACATGTCTCGATATCAAAAAATCTAAAGTTAAGAAAACATCTTTGAATGTCATCTTCTGCAGATCTCTTGAGGTTTTTGAAGATGCCATATCTATCTCTTATATTTAGATAAGCAAATGTTGCTTGTGTCTTAGCAACTTGATTTCTGATTAGCTTAGAAAATAACTATAATAGACTGTCATAGTACCTAACAAAATGACAAGCTTGCATAACTATTAAGTTTGCATTTCTTAATTATCCTAAACAGTTTTTGACAATTGGTAGCAAAAGGCCAAAACTTCACATTTCATTTTTTTTTTTACCCCCTAACCATTCCATCCCACTCCTCTGGAGTGGAGTGTCTCTACACAACAGTCCCTTGCCCCAGTTCAGAGGTCATATGAGGGCCAAGAACCTCCTCAGACACTGGGGGCCCACAAGGCAGTACCACCAGTGAAAAGTGTCTCATTGCCAGGGAGAGAAAACTAAAAAACAAATAAACAAACAAACAAATAAAAAATAAATTAAAAAATTAAAAGTCTATGTTCATGTTCCCTTTGGTGCATTGGTTGTAACATTGATATGCTGCACTATATAGCTAAAATCCTACTATAAGTGAATAGATGCCATGTGCGTAGTTCTGAGTCTGGGTTAGCTCACTCAGGATGAGCTTCTCTAGTTCCATCCATTTGGCTGCAAGTTGCATAATTTCCTTGTTTCTGATAGCTAAGTAATATTCCATTGTGTAGATGTACCACAGTTTTTTAATTCATTCTTCAGTTGAGGAACATCTGGGTTGTTTACAGTTTCTAGCAATTACAAATAAGGCTGCTATGAACATAGATGAGGAAACTTCCTTATGATTTGGTGAGGAGTCATTTGGGTGTATACCAAGAAGTGGTATGGCTGGGTCCTAAGGCAAAGCTATTCCAAGATTTGTAAGATATCGCCATATTGACCTCCATAGTGGTTGCACAAGCCTGTACTCCCACCAGCAATGGAGGAGGGTTCCCCTTTCTCCACACTCTTGCTAGCATGTGCTGTCATTTGAGCTTTTGATCTTAGTCATTCTGACAGGTGTGAGATGGAATCTCAGAGTTGTCTTGAGTTGCATTTCTCTGATGATTAAGGATGTTGAGCATTTCTTCAAGTGTCTCTCAGCCATTAGGGATTCCTCCTTTGTGAATTCTCTATTTAGCTCTATTCCCTATTTTTTGATTGGATTATTTGGTTTCTTGGCATTTAATTTCTTGAGTTCTTTGTAGATTTTGGATATAACCCTCTGTCAGATGTGGGGTTGGTGAAGATTTTCTCCCAGTCTGTAGGCTGCCGATTTGTTCGAATGACAGTGTCTTTTCCCTTACAGAAGCTTTTCAGTTTCATGGAGTACTGAATTCAATATTTATCTTGAAAGCCATAGGCCTTGTCTTACAAAAAAAATTAAAACGGTATTTACTGTATTTTCGAACATGGATATTGAATCCACTTGGGTAAAGAGCACCCCATAGGAGAAGGTTCTAACTATGATAGAGAAATAATTCGTTTCCAGAAGAACAATTTGAAATTACTGTTGGGATGTCATCTCATCAGAGGAAAAGATTTAAACAAATGAAATTAAACAAAGAAGTGGATTTTAGAAAACTCCATCTGTTATCTATTTTGTATATATAGATGTCATCTTTTATCCTCTTGTGTCAGATTAACTTAAATGAGGCCAAAATAGCTCTTTGTGTGCACTACCAAAGTATTTCAGTGATTATAGATTGAGCACGCCATCCTTATCAATTGACACATCTCATGAGACCCATGTGTCTGCAGTTACATCCTCCATGTGTTAGCAGGAGATTAGGCTGAGACACTAGATCTCTGCTAAGAATAAGCACATCTCCAGAAATTACCACATGGCTGTTGTTTATCAGGAGAGTAAGTACCCATTTGAATTAGAATATGTTGACCAATTTAATAATGAGATGGAATTATGTAAATTTTAGAATGTATTTAAACCTAAGAACACTCTTTTATAGTAGGAGCTACTATATAAGTACCTTAAAGGCAGCATTAAGGCATGGGTTAAGTGAGTTGTTGAATATTTTGTATAAAGCAAAGGTTGGAGTGTGAAAGAAAGTCAGAGTTATGAATTGGATGTTCTTTCCTCCTCATACACTCCTCAATTTGAATTCCTGTCATCAATAGCTATTTCCTGAAGTGACTGAAGGAATTAGTTTTTCCTCTGGAGTAAAGAAAGCATGAGAATATTAGTTGGTAGACATACACATACATACATACATACATACATGCATGTATACCTGCATACATACATATATACATGCATGCATACATACATACATACATAAATACACACACATATACGCACACATTAAGGGCTAGGATATTCCTGAGCATGTTAATATCAATTCAAAAAATAGACAATAGACATGGTTAGGACCACCTGAGGTCAGAGTCATGTAACACATATTGAAATAGTTTAAATGGATGGCTGCCAGAATAACTTCGTGAACATCTATATTGTCACCACACAGTGGACAAAAAATGCCTCTCATCATATTCAACTTTCTTCCAAACCATTTAGTAGAAAAAAATGAAAGGACACTTTGAAGGTACTTAGTGTAAACAATTATACCATATTTCAAAAATAATAATACATTTTATAAAGTCGGCCTCCCCTCCCCCACCCCAAGTTGCAGGTGTTTTCACATAAAGAGGCCTGACTTGCTTAGCAGTTAACAATTTGCAAGAAAGGACAATTGTACAGTGTTAGAGCAGGCTGTTTTGTCTTAACATTATAAAAAGACATCACAGAGATTTGAGAGTTCAAACTAGAATTTTAGCTCCAGAGTAGAGATTGGAGAAGAGATCAAAGGCCACAATGTGATATACTTTTAGCAGACTGTTGTTTGCAATGAATGACATACACCCTATTAACTTTAGATGTTTATAAGAAATGTATAAGAAACTGGAGTAGTGGCTCACAGTTAAGGGCCTTGCTGTTCTTGGAGAGGACGCAGTATTGGTTTCCATCACCCGTGCAGTGACTTGCAACTACCTAGAATTTCCAGGCCAGGAAATTCCCATTCCGATGTCATCTCCTGATCTCCCTCAGCACTAGGAACCCATGTGATGCACCCTATGAGAGAAGAATCTGTTTTCGATAAGTGAAAGTTAAAAATAATGAAAATAAAAACAGAAGCGGAAATTTAAAAACATATATATATATAATATCTGTTTTAATCATCAATATTTCAATAAAGCTCCCAATCTGATAAAAATACTCATAAGCATAAAATAACATTAATAACTGCCAAAAACAACAACTTAATAAACAAAAGATAGTCCATCCCTCCCAAGACCTACCTGTTACTAAATCAGATCCAGAGAAAGGAGATTCCAGCTTCCATTATTCACAGTGTTGCCTCCTTCATCTGCTCTCCAAAATCAGGTGCCTATTTACACATATAAATAAGAAAGATGAGGACAGAGAAAGGCAGGTGTTTCATGGCGATTCTTTTTGGTTTTGTCTTTGTCCACTATGTGGGGTTACACTAGGCATTATACTGAGAGTTCATCCAGGGCTTCAAGAGGAAGAGTGTGAGTTGGAGGTGCAGCTATAGGAGAGATACAGGGCATTTGAAGACTTGAAGGAACAGAGTTGCTTAGAATAGTCTGTGAAGGAGCCTTCCATATGCTCTGAACACCCATTTTTAAGTTTGTGCTCTCTGCAAAACTCAATGGTATGATATCAAAGGTAGCAAAGCTCCAGAACTCTGTACCTGGGAGCTGGCAATTTTCATTTACAGAAAACACACTACTGCTGGTTATCTGAAAGTATTCAAAGCAGGAAGCATCTAATTGTCCATTGAATTAATTTCTCTGAGTTAGTGATAATGTATTGCTCAGGCCCACCACAGTGAACTGCACACAATATTGCAAATGAAGCTTTTCACTAATGATCGTTGAATCTCCCAGGGAAAGCGCTAGTTTGATAGCATTTAAGAATGTTTCTTCTTGGCTTAAGGCCCAGTTGCTGGAATAATTACTTCCTCTAATCTAGGATGCTAAAAAACATATATTATTTTTATTTTGGACAACTCATGGAGAAATTCTGGAGTTGAGTGGATTTAAGGCCTTGACTATAACCTGGTCTTCTAACTCTATATGTAATATTTCTTTCCTTTTACTCTCAATTCCTTCATCAGAGAAATAGAAATTATTTTACTCTTTCAATCTTGGGTGTAGTCAAAACTGAATTTTAAGTGATAGTATTATGCCTTCTATGAAGAATATATCTATGCACTTTGGAAAGTGATAAATTCTTCCAAGTTTCTATAGTGAACCCAGTTCTGGGAGTTTTTATTTATTTCAGAATTCAGATTACTTACCTCATTTATGTAATTTATTCTCCATTTCTTTTTATTATTCACAACAAAATCAAAAGAAAATAATATCAGAAATGTTGTAATGGATAAAAACATTCTTTTTACTTATAGGTTTAGATCTTTGTGTGTGGCACATTTATTCACTGACCTCCTTCATGCCCTTGGTTCAGGCACTGTAGGTTGACCATTTGTTAATGCATGGCTCTCAAAGTGAAGCCTGCACATGCTCAAAATCTTATAAGTGAGACAGACTGATGGAACCAAAGACTTCAGATTTATCAGCAAGGAAATATGTATGCTTCAGTGTGCATCTTTGCCTGTCAGAGAGTCAGAGCTAGAACTTCATGAGGATCATTATCGGTGTAGAATGAAAATAGAAGGGAGTCCACACCCATCTGTACTAATTTCACAGAAAGAAAGACAGTATAAGAAATAAATAGAGAGTGAAATTTGAATGCAGGCAGGGTTAAAGAGTTATAGTTACCTAAGAGACTAGCTGCAATTATATGTCTATGCCAAATATGACCATCTGGGAACATAGTTGTATGCCAAATACCTTTAAACATCTAGCAACTCAGATAGGCACACAGCCATTATAAGGTAGAGATTAATGTTATCAACAAAGAAGGACAAAAGAAAAGTGTGGTTTGAATAAAAATGCCCCCAACAGGCTTATATACTTGGATGCTTGGATCTCAGTTGGTGGACTTTAGGGATGGATTAGAAGGTATATTCTTGTTGGAAGAGGTATGTCACTGGGGGTGAGTTTTGGGTTTTCAAAAGCCTACAGCAGGACCAATATCTCCCTCTCCCTCCTGTCTAAGTAGCTCTCAGCTGCTTTTCTATCAGCATGCCTGCCTGTTCAACACCATGCTCCCTACCATGTGATGATGGAACAACCCTCAGAAAATATAAACCAGCCCTTAATTAAATGCTTTCTTTTATAAGAGTTGTCTTTGTCAGGATTTCTATTCACAGCAATAGAAGTGACTAAGATAGAAGAAAAGTGAAGAAATAAAATTAATAATAATAATAATAATAGGCAAGGTGAGAAGAACTATGTATGAAACTTAGGTAAACTTGAGGTTTTTAATGTGTATCTTCAAAACAATAAGTAGCTCAACCCCCCACTCTCATGAATATTATGCAATTACTGTGTTTTTAAAATCAATGTTGAATCTTAGCTCCCTACCACAATGATTAATTTTTTCTTGCTAAATAAAGGGATGAATAAAGGAAATAAATTAATAGAACAAGAGAATACCCTGATAGATTCTGACTCCAGACAGACCTTATTAATTGATTGGTGGAAACCAGTTTTTTTTTTAATATATGCCACCCAGTTATTAGTTGTAAATTTCAGGCAGAAAAACACACCTGAACTATTGCTTTCTAGACTCTTAAGTCATTTCCCCCCCTAAATTATTGAAGACAGTATGAAGTGCAATTGTTAGGGTGCATTGCTTGTGTGAAAATTGTGGAACATTGACTGTACATACAATGGCTTCTCATGGAATATCAACTAATCTTGGGAGTCAGAGGTGACAAGAAAGGTGCCAGTGGAGAGGGACATTACATCTCCTGTCACTTTTCTCAAAGAGCCAGGCTTTCTGATCTAGTAAACTTTATTTCTCTTCCCTTCAAGAGGCTTGAGGCAAGCCTGGAACAATGCCATCCCATAATTCATTACCCAACAACTCAGTTTATCATTTAATCTGATCTGTATTGAAAAAGTGGCAGCAGGTTACAGAAGAGCAAAGCCGAAAGAATGAAAGTGCAGCATGTTTTCTGATTACAGGAATCCTTAATCCAAAGCTTTGAGAGTGAGGCTAAAAATAGACCCTCACTTTCCTCTGAATGTCCCCCAGCCACATGCATTTTAACGCAAGCCAAGGGTCCTGATAGAAAGATGTTAGACAATTAATCTATGATAACTTGGGGTGGTATGTGCCAGTCAATATGTAGACACATTTAATTTGGATTATTTAGAACCCTGGACTCTTTCTAGGACAAAAACTACTCTCAAATGTAACCCAACTATTCTGTTGGTTACAAGGAACTTACTCAGTTTAAAGTTGCCAGTGTATTCACCCAGGGACACACATCAACTAAGAAAAGAGAAACTACAATGTTTTTAAGTTGCAGCAATATTTGGAAGAGAAGCTGTATCAAATTTTTGATGAACACAGCATTGACAAAGTGTACTTTTAGGTGTAAAACAAATAACCAGCCCAAACAGCCAAAATTCAATTAGCTTTCCCAAAACACAGCATTTTTTTTCTTGTCACACATGTAGTAATTCTCTAAATCTTCATAAATAAACAAGTACCAGGAAAAGATAGAGTTCATCTCGGAACAATTCTCTATTGCCCTTCACTGTGTGTTCAGGTTAAACACTACTTTGTAACAAGAAGGTAGGACTAAGCCCAGAGTATCTTCTGAAGGTGAGAAAAATCAGGGGGAATTAGATATAGCTGAAAAATAAATTTGAAGGCAATTCTGGCCACTTTCAGGTGTGAGGCAGCAAATGCACTAAGACAAAGAAAATAAGGGCTCAGGTTATAAGCATGCATCCAGAAGCAGAATAGGCCATGGATAAATCAGAACACAGAGAAAAGGGGATGTGCAACTATGTCTATGAGCCAGCATTTAGATTCACTTAGCCCTAATTTGAAGTAAATTCCTGTTTTGGACTAATGCATATGGTCTCACTGTGAGGAGCAGTATTACAGTCCTAGTAATCTTAATTCAAAATAGAAGCAAAGCTGGATTTATTCAAAGCTGAAACTTGAATAAACAGAAATCTGCTTTGGTTTGAATGTAGTGACCGAAGAGTTGAAGAGGAGGAGATGCTTCAGAGACTGTAAGTTCTATTGACCCGGACACAGAGAGATAAAAAAGAGTTAGTGACATGCTAACTCCATGTTGCATGGTGCTCTAATCTTATCTGAACTTGCTAATGTGATTAACTTTCACATTACTGTGAGTCAAAACCACCCATTCTTTCTTCCAATAAAGCAAAGATAAAGTGGAAGCTTACCAGATTGATTGATGACTGTGGATTTGATCCTGAATCTGTCTGAGTCTTAATCCCAATTTCTGAATTGTATTATCTATCTGCTCCTGAAGAAGAATGAAGTGCACTTAATCCACACAGATAAAAATCAGAATGGGCCTCTGGAAATCATGCTCCATCTGCTCACACCAGTCTTATTTGTCCAAATCTTCATGAGCAAATCTGAACGAGGTCAGCAATTTTGATTATGGAAAAGCTCTCCCATCATTTCCGAATTTTAGGAGTCACACCTTTACCAAGAAATTCTTCATGAGACTATGAAGGACAGTGGATATTTTTAGGTTTTCTTTCCACTGAAGGAACTGAATGGGTTTGGGTGGGATGAGGCTGATCCAGATGAGCCTAAGAAATTTCATATTTGCATCTGTGAAATCTCCTCCACCGATGTTTGGACTTTTAGGAAGCCCTGGTTTCTTAATTATAAAATGATTATACTCTGAATTGGGGGCTAATAATTATATCTATGTGCTTTTGCTACCCACTGAAATAAGCCAGGGATGTTGCTGTACTTGGTGCCATACTCCCACTGCTATAATTTAGCTGTGAACTCATTATAATAGGCTAGAAGAGATAGACATAGAATAAAAACTGTGGATTAAAAACTGTGGAAGAGAAAAGCTTGGACACTGCAATTTAAAAGAACATGAATTCCATATGAGCCTGTATGAGCAATTTCTTAGCTGTATATAAAGTTTCTCAACCTGCCTAATTTATTAATCAGTTAAAATAAAATTGTGATATTTACTAGAAGGCTAAAACTCACTTGGTAGATACAGGAAATCAATATGTATACTATACTGTGCATGCATATATATGTATATTAATGTCATATAACATGTAAACTATTTTTTATTAGTACACATTGCTTTTAAACAATGAAACATAAATCCTCTCTGAGTGTGCTTTTCCATGTCCAAGGGAGACAAAAGGTGGTTTTAAAACTATGTCTTTCTTGGCTTTATTTAACTGTTTTGTTTAGTAAACCAGTAAACAACTAATGCACTGTGAAGGAAATATGTGTTTAGGAAATTTTTCTTTTATTACTGGTGTTTAAATATGATTTGTCGTTAGATTGTGTGGTAGGCACAGTATCTAACTTGCTTTGCCTGCTTATATCTCAGGATCCCATGATATAAAAATACTCATACTGAGCCACCACTTGAGTTCCCTGCTGAACTGTTTTTCACATTTCCAATATATTTATGTAGCAGTAACAAAGATACAAAGATGAACTCTGTTGAATACCATAGAAACCCACATTTGTTTATTTTTAAAAAATGAGAAAAACATGTAAGTCAGAAACTGATGTGGGATGACTTCTCAGGGTAGCTGATACTTAAAATAAACTTGAAAATATCTAAATGTCTACTAGAAGTGAATAGTTAGACATGGATCTTAAAAAGCAGTTCCATATCCTAGTAATGACCTCTAGCATGCGAATATGAGACCTTACAAAAAATAAGTAGTGCTGATTTCATTATCTTCTTGTGAACTCTGTCCTTTCAATGAATGTTTCTGTCTGCAATGGCATCTATCATAAAGAAATTTAAGATCAAATAGGTCATTACTAAGTGTACCATATAAATATAGAATGCCTGCTTAAAATATCAGTGATTACAACCAGGGACACAGGTTGTGGAAAGCCTTGTTTTTGTCTCCGTGGAGTTTTTGTACTGAAAGAAACAAACTTTGAGCTACAGCTATGTTGTCCAAATGAATACATGAAGCTCGCACACAGCGTATGTAAGGAGGTGATGAATTCCACCTACACAGTTTCTTTATACCCCAGGAAGTTATTATAGCATGACAGGTTATAAAGCAAGACTGCCATAGACCACTGGAAAAATGGAATTGGCATCCAAGAGGTTCTGCTTTTACTATGATGAAAATGAGGGATTTGTTCATCTCGACCTGATTTAGTTGTATATATGGCAGCTTTAAACATATGTAGAGTTATCTCCATGAAGACCTTCTGATTTTATTTAGGAGTGAGTAACATTAATCCTCAAGGCCAGACAGATGTCGAAATGTTGCCCAAATAAGAATCTTTTCTTAGGGGAAATTTGATGTCAGAAGTGAAAATTATTACGTAGTAAAGTCCCATTTCAGTCACAACGGTATTAAAACTATCTAATAAAACCTTTGTGGCTATATAGTGAAATATATAAGTATATGGAAATTAAATGAATTTAAATGAATTGTATATGTGGGTTTGAGTTTTAGCTTCATTACGTATTTACAGAAATTCTAATAACTAACAAAAAATTTTAATGTTCAGAAAAGTCTTGTCAAAAGTTGTTTGATAAGGGATATTCAGTCTGCAGAGTAGCTGGGGTAAATTAGCACAGGTGTACCCAAGGTATATCCCTGGATATCACAGGATAAAATAGGTTATTAATATTTGAGCATCCTTATAATCTGAGAAGTATTACGGATACCAAAAGAGCTATTGATATAGCAAATGAATATATATTTTGCTACATGCAATTGTATAACATCTAGATATGACCATAAAGGATAGAAAACAAATAATTATTTGAGATACTGAAAGATAGAATTCCATGTAAACACTTTTTTAAAGTCATCATTCCTAATCTATTGGTCCCCACATATACAGCATATCAGACTTATGTTTGATATGCTGTATATGTGGTGACCTATAGAAATCACGGTACTTGTAGATTACTTTGGAAGAATATAATAAAGCATGTAAGAGAACACATAAAATTCCATATTTTTTAATAAATAAATTTATTTATTTGTTGCTTCAGGGTTCACCTCCCTTCCCAGGCCCACTCCCTTACCCTCTACCCCCTGAACCTCCATCCCACTCCTCTGGAGTGGAGTGTCCCTACATAACAGTCCCTTGCCCCAGTACAGAAGTCATATGAGGGCCAAGAGCCTCCTCATACACTGGGGGCCTACAAGGCAGTACCACCAGTGAAAAGTGTCTCATTGCCAGGGAGAGAAAACTAAAAAACAAAAACAAAAGTCTATGACCATGTGTCCTTTGGTGCATTGGTTGTAGTATAGATATCCTGTACTGTATACCTAAAATCCTACTATAAGTGAATAGATGCTATGTGCATCCTTCTGAGTCTGGGTAAGCTCACCCAGGATGAGCTTCTCTAGTTCTATTACAGAGGCAAGTGCAGAGTGGGCAAGTACAAATCGCAGTTTCTATTGTGAGCTTTTATAAGCTCTATTGATATTCAAATTATTAAAAATATCTTTCATGCACATTTATAAAAATGTCCAGAGAGTTTATAGATGAGGAGTGAGTACCTAACTCAGTTTGGTTATCCTCCCTTCTGTTTATGAAATTACTATGCAGCCAAGATATCTAAGTTTTAATACTTTCTTGTGAAATTTATTCAGTTTCAATGGAGACTGAAAACAACTTCTGCACCTCTATAAAAAAGAAAGCAAAGACTATTTGGGCTATTATTAAGGGAATGCATTTCAGGGCCATGCTTGAATTATGAATCATACAGACATTGGATTCCTTGAAACTCATCAAAGTCCCTTTTAAAGGAAGAAACTAAGAAAAAAATTGATAATATGTATCATGGCACAATTCTGGTCCTAAAAATTATTAAATTATTGATTCTTATAAATTTGCATGGGCTTCTTTTAATTTTATTTATTTATTTATTTATTTGTTTGTTTGTTTGTTTGTTCATTTATTTATTTATTTACTTATTGCTTCAGGTTACATCTCCATCACAGTCTCCTCTTTCCACCCCTCCCATTCCCGCCCTCCAACCCTCTATACCCTAACACTTCCATCGCACTCATCTGGAGTGGAGTGTTCCTACCTAAGGGTCTCCCACCCCAGTTCAGGACTCATATGAGGACCAAGAGCCTCTTCATACACTGAGGGCCTACAAGGCAGCACCACTAGGGAAAAGTGTCTCATTCATAGGGAGAAAAAGAAAAAGTCTATGTCCATGTTCCCTTTGGTGTGTTGGTTGTAGTATAGATCTCATGTACTATATAGCTAAAATACGACTGTAAGTGAATAGATACCATGTGCATCCTTCTGAGTCTGGGTTAGCTCACTCAGGATGAGCTTCTCTAGTTCCATCCATTTGGCTGCAAGTTGCATAATTTCATTGTTTCTGATAGCTGAGTAATATTCCATTGTGTAAACGTACCAAGGTTTTTAAGCCATTCTTCAGTTGAGGGACATCTGGGTTGTTTCCAGTTTCTAGCTATTACAAATAAGGCTGCTATGAACACAGATGAGGAAACTTCCTTGTGATTCGGTGAGGTGTCATTTGGATGTATACACAGAAGTGGTATGTATGGGTCCTGAGGCAGAGCTATTTCAATATATCACCATATTGACCTCCATAGTGGTTGCAGAAGCCTGCACTCCCACCAGCAATGGAGGAGGGTTCCCCTCTCTCCACACCCTCGCCAGCATGTGCTGTCATTTGAGCTTTTGATCTTAGCCATTCTGACAGGTGTGAGATGGAATCTTAGAGTCATCTTGAGTTGCATTTCTCTGATGATTAAAGATGTTGAGCATTTCTTCAAGTACCTCTCGGCCATTAGAGATTCCTCCTTTGTGAATTGTCTATTTATCTCCGTCCCCCATTTTTTTTTTGATTGGATTATTTGGTTTCTTGGCATTTAATTTCTTGAGTTCTTTGTAGATTTCGTATATTAGCCCTCTGTCAGATGCAGGGTTGGTGAAGATTTTCTACCAGTCTGTAGGCTGCTGTTTTGTTTGAATGGCAGTGTCTTTTGCCTTACAGAAGCTTTTCAGTTTCATGAGGTCCCATTTATTGATTGATGATCTCAGGTCCTGAGCTGTTGGTGTTCTGTTAAGGAAGTTGTCACCTGTGCCAATGAGTTCGAGGGTTTTTCCCACTTTACTTCTAGAAGATTTCGTGTGACCGACCTTGTGTTAAGGTCTTTGATCCACTTGGACTTAAGTTTTGTACAAGATGATAAATATGGGTCTAATTTCATTCTTTTACAAGTGGACAACCAGATGGACCAGCACTATTTGTTGAAGATGCAGTCCATTTTCCATTGTGAGGTTTTGGCTTCTTTGTCAAAAATTAGGTGGCCATAGATGTGTGGGTCCATTTCTGGGTCTTCAATTCGATTCCATTGATCTACTAGTCTGTTTCTATACCAATACCATGCTGTTTTTACTACTATTGCTCTGTAGTACAGCTTGAAATCTGGGATGGTGATACCTCCAGATGTTTTTTTTATTATACAGGATTGATTTAGCTATTCTGGGTTTTTGTTGTTCCATATGAAATTGAGAATATCTTTTTCTACGTCTATGAAGAATTGTGTAGGTATTTTGATAGGAATTGCATTGAATCTATATATTGCTTTTGGTAGGATGGCCATTTTTATTATGTTGATCCTACCTATCCATGAGCATGGGAGATCTTTCCATCTTCTAAAGGCCTTTTCAATTTCTTTCTTCAAGGACTTGAAGTTCTTGTTGTACAGGTCCTCTACTTGCTTGGTTAAAGTTACCCCCAGGTATTTTATATTGTTTGTGGCTATTGTGAAGGGAGTTGTTTCCCTTATTTCTTTCTCATCCCATTTGTTTGTTGTATAAAGAAGGGCTTCTGATTTTTTTGAATTAATTTTGTATCCCAGCCACCTTGCTGAAGGTGTGTATCAGCTGTAAGAGTTCTCTGGTGGAAATTTTGGGGTCGCTTATGTATGCTATCATATTGCCTGCAAATAGGGATAATTTGACTTCTTCATTTCCAATTTGTATCCCCTTGATCTCCTTTAGTTGTCTTATTGCTCTAGCAAGAACTTCAAGTACTATATTGAAGAGATATGGTGAAAGTGGGCATCCTTGTCTTGTCCCTGAGTTTAGAGGAAATGCCTCAAGTTTCTCTCCATTTAATTTTATGTTGGCCACTGGCTTGCTGTATATTGCCTTTATTATTTCTAGGTACAGTCCTTGTATGGCCGTTCTCTCCAGAACTTTTAGCATGAAGGGGTGTTGAATTTTGTCAAATGCTTTTTCTGCATCTAGCGAGATTATCATGTGGTTTTTTTCTTTCATCTTGTTTATATGGTGAATTATGTTGATAGACTTTCATATGTTGAACCATCCCTGCATTCCTGGGATGAAGCCTACTTGATCATGGTGTATGATACTTTTGATGTGCTCTTGAATTCAGTTTGCTAGTATTTTTGCATCTATGTTCATGAGGGAGATTGGTCTGAAGTTCTCTTTCTTTGTTAGGTCTTTGTGTGGTTTGGGAATCAGGGTGACCGTGACCTCATAGAATGAGTTTGGCAGTATTCTTTCTGATTCTATTTGTTGAAAGAGTTTGAAGAGTATTGGTGATAGCTCCTCTTTGAAGGTCCGGTAGAAATCTGTGCTAGAACCATCTGGCCCTGGGCTTTTTTGGTTGGGAGATTTTTAATGACTGTTTCTATTTCCTTAGGGGTTACAGGGCTGTTTAATCTGTTAACCTGATCTTGATTTAGCTTCGGTAGGTGGAATCTATCAAGAAAATGTTCATTTCGCTTAAGTTTTCAAATTTGATGGAGTATAGATTTTTAAAGTACGACCCAAATATTCTCTGGATTTCCTCAATGTCTGTTGTTATTTCTCCCTTTTCATTTCTGATTTTGTTGATTTGGGTTTTTTCCCTCTGCCTTTTAGTTAATTTGACTAAGTGTTTGTCTATTTTGTTGATTTTCTCGAAGAATTAACTCTTGGTTTCATTGATTCTTTGTATAGTTCTTTTTGTTTCTAAGCTGTTGATTTCTGCCCTAAGTTTGATGATTTCTTGCCTTCTGCTCCTCTTGGGAGTGTTTGCTTCTTTTCTTTTTTTTTTTCCAATTCACCCAATTTAGCTGTTTTTTGCTAATATGAGCTGTCACAATTTTCTTTTTGAAGGCACTTAGTGCTATGAACTTTCCTCATAGCACAGCTTCTATTGTGCCCCATAGGTTTGGTTATGTTTTGCCTTCATTGTGGTTGGATTTTAAGAAGTCTTTGATTTCCTTCTTTATTTCTTCCCTAACCCAGTAGTCATCCAGTAAAGAGTTGTTCAATTTCCATGTGTGCATAGGCTTTCTGTTGATTCTTTTGCTGTTGAAGACCAGCTTTATTCCCTAGTGTCTGATAAGATACAAAGGGTTATTTAAATTTTCTTGTATCTGTTGAGGCTATCTTTGTGTTCAACCATATGGTCGATTTTGGAGAAGTTTCCATGTGGTTCTGAGAAGAAGGTGTATTCCTTTGTGTTTGGGTGAAACGTTCTGTAGATATCTGTTAGGTTATTGGTTCATGAGCTCTGTTAGACTCATTATTTCTCTGTTTGGCTTCTGTCTTGATGATCTGTCCATTGTTGTGAGTGGGGAGTTGAAGTCTCCCAGTACTAATGTGTGGGGATCAATGTACGATTTAAATTTTAGAACAGTTTCTTTTACAAATGTAGGTGCCTTTTTATTTGGGACATAGATGGTCAATATTGAGATGTCCTCTTGATGAATATTTCCTTAATGAGTATGTAATGCCCTTCTCTGTCTTTTTATATTAACTTCAGTTGGAAGTCTACTTTGTTTGATATTAGGATGGCTACTCCAGCTTGCTTCCTGGTTCCATTTGCTTGGAAAAACTTTTCCCAGCCTTTTACTCTGAGATATTGTCTATCTTTGATAGTGAGATGTGTTTATTGTATGCAGCAAAATGAAGGGTCTTGTTCCCTTCTCACTGCTGCCTTTCTTTAGCGCAAACAGCCTGCTCCTCTACAGAGTGCCATTGACATTTTGTTCTGTTCAAGTTCAGTAACATGTACTGAACACTCTGCAAACATGAATCAAAAAGAATACACCCTCCTTTAAGTTGTTTCTGTCAGATATTTGTCAGCCACAAAGAGTAATTAAAACAATCATATTCTCAATACATTCTGGCCATTAACCTCACAGAGAATGTGAGGCAAATCAAAAAAAAAACATTGACATTTTAATTTATATTTACAAAAAAGATTGCCTTCATAGGAGCCAAAATTGTTCTCATTCCATATCAAGACCTGCCTACTGTTGCTAAATCCCCTTTAAATAAAATTGTAATTAAAATATTGTTACATCATTACACAACTTCCTCTTCCCCTTTCCTCCTTCCAGTAACAACACAGTTCCATCCTTTCATTTTCTTCCATGATTCCTCCCACACCCTCCATTAGCTAGACTCATTTTCTTTATTATTGGTATATATACATGTCTGAGTATATGAGCACAATGTATCAGTACAACCCACTGATTCTGTTTTTGCTGTTTGCATGTATATGATTTCAGGTCTGACCACAGTATTGGGTATTTCTACTGTTTCAGATGTCCAAAGAGAACTAAGCATGTAGATCATATAGTAGTGAAAGAGACTCAGCAAGGTGGTTTCAGAGAGAAAGATACTCTACAAGGACCAATCCTTGAGTGCTTTTCCAAGAGACAGGTCTCCTTGAGGACCAGGCAGATGATCTCTAAATAAAGTCAGTACATACCTAAAATTATACAACAAACCAATATGTCTTTTATTCCATTTACTCCATATTTGGGTGGTTATTTTCCTCAAACTTAAAATCAGTTGTGAAAAATATGAAGTAATAACAACAACGGTAAACAATGTTTACCATTCAAACATTTCTTAAGCACACTTTGTTTAATGCTTGACATAAAACATTTTAGGGAATGACCATGTCCTTTGGTAAATTATTCAGTTCCATAGATATTATCAATATTATAAGATTGATAAAATTTAGAAAACTATTATTTTCTCTTCTTCCTAAACGACCACATGTCTAATACTTGACAGAGCCAAGCTTTGGCACTAGAACATCTTGCTGTCTTAACAATAGTACAAATAGTACAAATGCTATTGGCAAATATTTTATGTTTCATGGAATACTAGCAAATTAACTGTTTTGCTAAGTCTTTGCCCTCTGAGATTCTGATTAATGTGTTGCAGCTACAATTGTTTTAAAAATTAGAAAACAGAGTGTTTTTACTCTACTGAATATAAAAATAATAATCCTATTGAATTTCACAATGTGAATGGCATTTTGAAAAACTGAGACATAGCAGTGAAGCCTTTGCAGATAAGGATAATTTTGGCCCCAATTGTAGTATTATACAGTTTGTAAATTGACTTCTTACTATTTATAAAGGGAAGCCCACAAAACATGAAACAAGCCACTCTGGAGCCAATATTGGTGTGTTACTGAAGACAAAGATCAGATGGTTCAAATAGATCAAGATAGCTCAAAACAAACATCATACAGAAATCATTTTGTGAGTGCCTTTTGAATGGTAGCAAGCAGAGGTAGAGCTTAACACATGTTTTTCTCTACAGATCTTAGCATCAGGGTGCTCTTGTGCAGTGCAGTGTCCGTGCTCCCAGCTGCAGATTTACCACAGCCCATTAGTGGAGGTTCAGAGAGCAGTGTGCTCTGCTGTTCTACAGATTGAACCTGTATTAAAAGATGTTATGATAGTGGTTGCACAAGCCTTCCCTGCCACCAGCAATGGAGGAGGGTTCCCCTTTCTACACACCCTCGCTAGCGTGTGCTATCATTTGAGCTTTTGACCTTAGCCATTCTGACAGGTGTGAGATGGAATCTCAGAGTCATCTTGAGTTGGTTTCTCTGATGGTTGAGGATGCTGAGCATTTCTTCAAGTGTCTCTCAGCCATTAGGAATTCCTCCTTGTGAATTCTCTGTTCAGCACTTCCCCCCATTTTTTGATTGGATTATTTGGTTTCTTGGCATTTAATTTCTTGAGTTCTTTGTAAATTTTGGATATTAACCCTCTGTCAGATGTGGGGTTGGTGAAGATTTTTTCCCAATCTGTAGGCAGCCGTTTTGTTTGAATGACAGTATCTTTTGCCTTACAGAATCTTCTCAGTTTCATGAGTTCCTATTTATTGATTGTTGGACTTAAGTCCTGAGCTGTTGGTGTTCTGTTCAGGAGGGGTAGAGGGTGGGAGGGCAGGCTGGGGGGGTGGTGAAAACAGGACACTATGATGGAGATGTAACCTGAAGCAATAAATAAATACATTTTAAAAAAGATGTTATGATCATTTTTGTTTATTTATTTATTACTTCAAATTACATGTCCATCAGAGTCCCCTCTCCCCATCCTTCCTGGTCCCAACCTGCCACACTCTCCCCCCTCTCCCACCTTTTCTACTCCTCTGGAGTGGGTTGCCCCTACAGTCATATGAGTGTTAAGAGGTTCCTCTTGCACGAGGGGGCATATATGGCAATTCTATTAGAGTAAAGTGACCCACTAACAAGTAACAAGGTCTATGCTCCTGTTCCTTTTGGTGTGTTGGTTGTAAGATAGTTATCCTGTACTATATGGCTATGTGTACATCCAAATGATTCCTCACCAAACCACAAGGACATCTCTTCATCTATGTTCATAACAGCTTTATCTGTAATAGCTAGAAACTGGAAACAACACAGATCCCCCTCAAATGAAAAATGGATTAAAAAAACTGTAGTACATCTTCACAATGGAATACTACTCAGCTATCAGAAAAAATGAAATCATTCAATTTGCCGACAAATGGATGAAACTAGAGAAGCTCATCCTGAGTGAGCTAACCCAGACTCAGAAAGATGCACATGGCATCTACTCACTTATAATTGGATTTTAGTCATGTGTTATGATTGTTTTATTGTAAAACTTCTCTGTATACCATACATAAATTGTAAAAGTGAGTACTGGCTTTTTGTAAAATTTTCTTACATGCAGTGTAGAGGTAAGAGAATTTCAAGTAAGTAAATTGAAATATATGCTGGTATCCACCTGAATTCCTCAAGATTAAAGATAACACTTGGTGACACTTAAATGTACACCTAGATTGTCTTTCTGTTACAAAACAATATGCATTTAAACATTATGTGGATATCTGTCAAGGAACTTATTTTATTCTCCAATTTTAGTTAAATTCTTTTCTGTTAAGGGAAAACATGTCCCTTCTGTAAAATCATGCTTGGATTTTCTTTTTATAATTTTGAGATTGTAATTCAGTTATAACATTTCTTCCTTGCCTCTCCCTCCTTCCTTCAAACTCTGCTATATATATCTCTTGCCACTCTCCTTCAAAATTTTGGCCTCCTCTTACATTGTTATTGCATGCATGTATGTATTTGGGTTTTTAAAACAATGAAACTTATTTTTTAAAATTAATATTGGTGTATGGTTATACTTGCTTAAATTTGTTGCAAATTTCTGTTGCTAATTCATATTTTAAAATAATAAAATTACTTCACATGTTGTATTTAAAGCTAAAGAATATTAGTTCTTTTACCTCAATCTGAGAGCATTATTAGCTAAGTCTATAATTATGTACTGACAAAACATCTGAAAGCACATTGGGGGGAGTTAAACCACGTGGTATTTTACCCACAGATAGCCAAACAACAGCTGTGGGAAAGGCTGAAAAAATATATATATTTTGAAAAAAAATTCAAAAAAAAATCTTAATTGCAAAGATCTATTTTTTAGTTAGGCATCTGATTTAAAAACTTGATTGAAGTGACAAAGAATGTTTTAACAAGCATTACTACTGTATTCTCATGTCTATTTAATTCATAATGATTAGAAAGGTTCTGCAGGACATTTTATTTGGAAAATTGAATGAGATAATGGAGATGGTATCTTAATCTTTCCAATTTATTGCATTTTACAAATATTTCATTAATTCTTGAAGCATCTCTTGGGAATGTAAAGGGCAGACATTATTAGGCTCATTTTTTTGAGTGTAGGAAACTAAGATTAAAAAGAGAAAGTAAATCATTTCTCTGAAACAGCAATAAGATGCTTGCCTAAGTCTTTCCATGTCTGAGATTAGAGTGTTGCTTTTGAAATATTAGCATACCAATTCTCAATATCCTTTGATTATAATGATTGAAATTTTTACTGTGATGAGATGTTTTTATATCCATAAAAAATTGATGAATACTATATTTGTACCTCTAGAAAAAGTTGGGATATTGTTTGTACATATTAATAGTAATGTTGGAGAACTGGTGACTGATTTATTTACTGGGCTGCATCATACTTTACGTGCACCCTAAATGTATCTATATCCTCTATATTTCTCATAGTAATTCAATACTTTCTTGTTTTTTTCAGTAGACCCTGATCTATCATTTTATATGTTTAATGTTGCTAAAGGGGTGTCATTTATTTTAAGAAGGAATTACAAAATACATGGAATGATATTTCCAAAGTCTCACAGCAGTAAAACAAATATCATTACTTCATGATTAATTTTACAATATCTTAAATTTAAGTTTTATGGACTCATGACATTTAGAGGAGCTTACACTAAGAGGATACATGAAGACATTCTGATACAAATGTAGGGATTCTAAAATTGATTAATTCCACATCTACTTCAAGTTACATAGGAATGCAATGGATTTTAGCTCTATAGTAGAAGGTATCAATACTACAACTAACACACCAAAGGGAACTTGGACATAGACCTCTTATTTTTAATTTTTATTCTTTATTTATTTTTTATATATTAGTTATATTTTTTCTATTTTTTAGTCTTTTTTATCTATTGTATGCTTATTGGTTTGTTTGTTTAGTAGTTCTCTCTCCCGGGCAACGAGACACTTTTCACTGATGGTACTGCTTCCTAGATTCCCAATGAATGAAGAGGCTCTTGGCCCTCATACGACCTCTCAACTGAGATGAGGGACTGTTATATAAGGACACCCCACCCCAGAGAAATGGGATGGAAGGGTTAGGAGGTAAAGGAAAAAAAATGAAATGTGATGTTTCGGCCTTTTACTACTAATTGTCATAAAATGTTTAGGATAATTAAGAAATGCAAACTAATGGTTATGCAAGCTGGTCATTCTGTTAGGTACTATGACAGCCTATTATAGTTACTTGCTAAGCTAATCAGAAATAAACCTGCTAAGAGACAAGCAACATCTGCTTACCCTAATATAAGAGATAGATAGGGCCTCTTCAAAAACCTCAAGAGATCTGCAGAATATGGCATTCAAAGATGTTTTTGTAACTTTAGATTTTTTTTTATATCAAGACATATCAACTCCTGACAGCACCCCCTATTCTCCTCCAAGTAGAAGATGAGCATCGAAGAATCTCCAGTGGGAGATGATTGAATTAGTTGCAAGCCTATCTCTTGGTAGGAAAAGCCCCTTTCTCCAACTGTAGACAGAATGCTGTCCAAAAAGGACAAAACCTGGAAGCAGGTAAGTCGACAGCCTAGCTCTGCCAAGACAGGGTAGGTAAGTCCTTCATAACCCCTGCTCTACAATCAATGTCTGTCAGAGAAGCGGGGCCAAATGACTGAAGATCGATGCTGTAATGTATTGAGAGAAAATGGGAACTGTCCAGGCAGCCACTGGTATGTCATTTCTTAGTTTGGGAAGCTGCAGACCCTGTACTTCCTATAAAATCAGATATATTTATCCCTCTCACGACTCTGAGGTGGTTGAAGAACAGATAGCTAGAGTCTCATAATTAAATTTTGAGTTGCTTAGGAGTCAAGAGAATGTTATAGATCTAAGAAGATACTTTTAAAATTGTGTTGCAAGTTAGTATGAATGTTGAGTCAGATATAGAACTTTAAACTCATGGAGATGTTTAGATAGTAGAATGTTAAAGTCAGGTACCAAATACATATGGACTTGTCATTGGGAATGTATGTTAAGCCATATAACCCTCATAACTGTGGCCTAATTACGTCTGTTGTACTGTATTTTATTTATTATTATAAGAGAAAGAGCCATTTGTTGGACTGAAAGGGGAAACTGTAGGGGGAAATAAGATATACCTTAAACTTAAAAGAAAAAAAAAGGGAAGAGGATGGGGGGTTGAGGGTGGTAGGGTGGGACTGGAGGGGGAATAGGGAAGGGACTACGATTGAGATGTAACTTGAAGAAATAAAAAATAAAGCAAAAAAAAAAAAGAAATAAACAGTTTGGAATAAGAGAACTCATTTTCTTATAGGTTAATAATATGAGGTAATTATCATTTAAAGCCAAGTTATTTGTTTCTAGAAATATGTGGAACTCTATTCTATATTTATCAAACCCCTTTTTCCTCCGAAGCAGTCTCTGTCTTCAGTCACTGCCTTAAGAAGACATGTTTAAGTTGGTAATGCAAGTTAGAATGGAAACTGAGTTAGGTACAGACCTTTAAACTCATGGAAATAGATAGATAATAGAATATTAATATCAGTTGCCAAACATGTATGGACTGTACATTGGGAATGTATGTTACACCTTATAATTTTCCTAATTGTTATCTAATTATTAAAAATGAATTATGAGTTCTGGGTGTAGGGGGAGAGGGTGGGAGAGTGGAAGCAGGAGAGGTGGAGGGAGGTGGCTGTGATGGAGATGTAAATTAAAGTAATAAATAAACATAAAAAAATAAAAAGAAAAAATAGTGAGATTTTGGTATTGGTATTGGGTGTGATGTGTACAAAGACCAATCAACTACAACACTTTTCCACCTGCTCAGTTAGGAAGCTGCTAGGCACAAAGCTCTTTGTTGGAATTTTTTCTAGGCAACCTACTTGCTATGTGCTATGGGAAGTTCATTTGATATTCCTGAGCTCCAACTCCCTTCTCTGAGTAAACCATATAATAAGGCCAATATCATCAGAGTGTCCAGTGACTTCAAGAGGAAAGGCATGTTTGACCATTCATCTTCACACCTGTCACATTGATATCATCAACATATATAATAGAGTCTACATTTGGTATATGTATTCTGGTTACAGATATACCTTTATTCATTTATTATTTCACACATGAAAAACTGTGATACCTACCAAATGCAATCCCATTTCTTAACATCTTTGAAACTGTTCACAGTAATGTCTCTTTACTCATTCCACAAAACAGTTTATAAGAACATACCTTTTCCTAAGAAACCTCTTATCTACCCCTTGTGAATTTTTCTATTTTCTTTAAGTTAAATCCTGAAGGTAAAATGATAAGTGGTTTTTTTTTTTGTTGTTGTTGTTGTTGTTGTTGTTTTTGTTTTTTTTTTTCATTCTGTCAGTTGTGGCTTCTCACAGCAGTTGCTTCTGTCTTCACATTTGCACAGAATGGAAATGTGGGAGAAAATATGCATGAAATCAAGCCAGAGAAAGAGATTTCCCCTTCAACTTCGATCACCACAGTATTGTCTTAAGCTAATGTGTAGTCTGTAGACTTGGAGCTGTGTTTTGAGACTTACATGGAAAGATCAATGGGGTGCCTTGCAGAGAAGAACATGCAAATATTCTGCCATTCTGAGGCCAGAAAACCCTGGGGTTGTAGATGTGAGGCTCCTGCTTTGAGGGTATTGTTTGGACAGAAATACCATCAGAGCTATCTGAGTGAATAATGTTTTCTGCTCCCACCCTGGCAAAGGTGTCTGCAGTTCATGGCATTCCCTGCTGGAAATGGTTTGAAACCATAGTTAGCTCTTAGGAGTTGGCCCAATAGATGAAGAAAGAATGTGCAATATTGCACAGTGCTTATGACCATAGACACTGGAGGTATCCAGGAAACAGAGACCTTCTGTTTTTATGCCCTGTTCAAGCTCACATCAGAAGCGTGGCATTTATGAGATGTGTAATACACCTCATAAATTGCTCTTGTGCAAAGAGGGTACCCAAATGATCTCATTCTCTATGGAAGTAAAGCTGATTGTGATGGAATTCACATCACATTTGATTGTCAAATAACTGAAGACAGTGTATCTCAAGCTTAATGTACCCAAGAATTATCTGGGGATCTTGTTAAAACACAGGTTTTTATTCCCTAAGTCTGGGGTACAGATTCCACATATCTAATCAGTGTCTAGTGATGTTGATATTTTCAATCAGCAGACTAACTGTAGATGCAATGTACTATTTATATCTAAAACATATTTGATAATATATACACATTTAATAGCGATCTCAAATATACCGTTGAAACTAGTATTTCTCAGCAGGTGTTTTAGTTACCTTATGAGATTAGTAAAGCACAGATTACTTGGTCACTCCCTGTGAGTCTCTGAATTCATCACAACTTCATTAGCGACTGAGAATTTACATATTTATGATGTTTTTAAGAGATGTTCATCCTGGGGTTGAATCATTCACTGCAAACACTGACCTGATCCCATTCTTCCTTCATCCAAAACTTCCATTCATAAATTTGGAAAACATACTTTTTTTTCAAGGATTAAAAGGATTAAGATAATCAGAGCTATTTTAGTGAGATGTTCTGTGTAGAAAATTGTGTACTTGTTTTCTGTTAGAGGAAATATTGGAGAATTTGTTTGGACTTTGCATGTAGATTATTCCAATTCTAACATCTTGAATTTTATACTAAGGTATAACAGTGAGGGTACACTTATGATTCATGAAATTGGCCTCAATCAGTTAATCCCATTTTTATTATATATGGTATTTGTATTCTTGTTTATGATCAGCTCTATTCAGTTTTATCATATGCATAACCACATGCTCAAATTACCATAAGTTAGACACAGTACCACCACCAAGTTCTCACAACCTGCCTTCTTCCTAAGCCACTTTTTTTTTCATAATAATTAGAGCTACTAATCTTTTACCCATCTTTACAATGTTACAATTTTAGAAGTGTTACACAGCAGGAGAATGCCACATTCCTGTGAAAAATGTTACAGTTAGCTATTTCCTAGATTACAGCACTAAATTTGCATATATTAAAATAGAATATATTACATTTATGTTTTTATATGCCCACGATATGATCCTAATATTTGTTCAAATGTTACCCAAAATAAAAAAATCCCTAGCTTCAGAGAATATTTATATATAAGGTAATAATCATATGTATGACTTTTTCTTTTCAGAGTCCAAAATTAAAAAGTATATATATGAAAATTAGGTTTCAATATGAAAATCTTTTAAAACAGTAAGTTTTAAAAGTGAATTTTGAAGGTATTTCTGAAATATTCAACATAATCCTGAGTCAAATGGTAACTCATTCATACTGTAAGGATGGACTCAGTGTAAACTTTGGGAGAAGAAATTATTTTTATAAATATTTATTTGGGACACTGATCCTGACAAATCTATTTTTTTAACTTTTATATGTTTTATTGAGCTTCTTGAAGTTTAATTTTCTTTTCTTTTTTTATTTATTAGTTCAGATTACACCTCCATCGTAGTATCCTCTTTCCACCCCTCCCACTCCCGCCCTCCAACCCTCTACCCCCTATCCCTTCCATCCCACTCCTCTGGAGTGGAGTGTCCCTACATAACAGTCCCCCACCTCAGTTCAGCAGTCATATGAGCCTCCTCATACACTGGGGACACTTCTTTCTTCTGTTTCATTCTTTTTTTTTTCTGATAAAAGATGACATGAATTAGACCAGAAAGATAGTTATTTATTTTTCTTAAAAATAATTTAGCTAGAAATCATGACTCACATATACATTATGTGTGTCTGATGAGTGCTTTAAGACACATTATATAAAATAAATATTGTGCAAAGATGTCTGAGTTTTTGTCATATACTTTAAGGAAAGCTTTATGTTAAATTATGTATTTGAAAATTATCTTTTTCTTGAAAATACAAAAAAATTAAAATTTTGTTGTTGTGTTTTCTTTTTTTCTCCTTCTCAAAGATATGAATAAAATAATCTTAATGTTGTTTCACATTAAAAATTATTAACAATCCACATTTCAAATGACTTTTATTTATTTAATGTTAAAATTTCAAGTAGTTTCCTAGCGATTTCTTTTTTGTTGTTATTGTTTTGTTTTTTTTTTTTTTTTTTTTTGGTTTTTTGAGACAGGGTTTCTCTGTGTAGCTTTGACTGTCCTGGACTCTGTAGATCAGGCTGGCCTAGAACTCACAGAGATCCTCCTGCCTCTGCCTTTTAGACTGGTGGGATTACAGGTGTGTGCCACCACATCCGGCTACTAGCTATTTCTTATTCTTTCTTATGTGTGAAACTATGCTTACACTACCCATAACTCACAAGGCAAATGTTCAACACTGTCTACTAAAACTAATTAGAGATTCTATTAAATAATTAGAACCTTCAGATTATAAATTACAGTATTAAAATTAATTTCCAAATGTCTGATATTGAATAAGCTATGAGCTCCGTACTCTGATCTAAAACCATAGTGATCAGTTGATTTGTTTAGACACTATGATCCTCTCAAAAAGGACACCTCATGTTCTAGTCATTCAGTGGCCACTAGCAATACATGATAAAGAATGAACAATTCCTGTGACTCATTCAAATGAGATTGACTAATGCTTGTGTTTTTCCATCTCTGAAAGGGCCTTTTAAATGTGACATGGTCACTGTGATCCATGCTGGCTGATTTCCAAAATTAATGCTGGAGAAGTGACAAAGTCTAAACCTGTCATTTCTTGTACCTAGTCAGCTGGAAGCTGACACATGATTTCTGCAATCTTTGATTGTTAAAGCAGTACCAGACCCCAGGTTCAAGGGAAACAACTCAATGGGATGAGTGTTAAAGAATTTTATGCCACATTTTCAGATAAATCGAATCCATCTGTGGCCACAATAATATACATTCCTACAAAGAAGATCTTGATATTTCAACTTACTCTAGCATCAATGTCAGACTTGATGTCTAGTGCTTCCTCATAAAAATCAAATAAATGTGTGTTATCAGAGGTGTCGGGGGCAAATTCCTGGAGCATGGTTATTCTCAATTACAGATCTTTGAACTAAATGGATGTTCCTTGCCTACCACATGCTCAGAGTTCATTGATGGGATTCATTGGGGATAGTTCTAAATACACCATAATTTAACATGGTAGTATCAGGAAGTCACATACTAGACCCCAGTAAAGGACCATTATTGAATTCAATTTAAGGCATGTTTCAGAATCCTTGATTAACATTCTTACAGTTTATTTAACTTCTCAGACTCTTACCTGTGTCTTCAATAAACTTGGTTTTATTTTTTTGATCACTGCAGATATCTTTAATATAAATTCTATTTACAGCAGAGGTCTTTGCTCAATCCATTTGCTGCTTATAAGTGAGAAGCCAATGTTTTCCCACCTCAGTTTCTGTTTAATCAGTGGTATGGTATTTCTTTTAAAGACTGTGTAACAACCACTTATAATTCACTTAATTAAATAAAGGTCACATTCACAGATGTCTCAAGGGCAGGTCGTTTTTAGTATGAAATTCCCAGACCACAACTCAAAGGATGGAAGATGGTCAGTGAGAGACACATTTAATTCTCATGAGATTCTCTGAGAGCTTTTGTCTACGAACACAGGAAGAACTTTGTATCTTTCTGAGATCTTAACATCAGAAGACCACATTTTGCTATTCTATATTCCATCTAAGAACTAGAATACTTAGTATGAAAAAAGTTGTATTTGCTGAATGTATAAATAAAAAGGTTTTCAATTCATCTAGTCTAAGTTCCTAGTCAAGTTTCCCCTTTAACTCAATTCTGTTCATTCATATTTTATTTTTGCAAGGAAAGGACATATGGTACTTTTACTGTTTGGCCTCTGTCTGGAATCACTTTAATTAAATCATCAAATTCATTAAGTATTTTCCCTTCTTTCCCTACTCAATCAACAGGTAGCATTATGTAAATTCCACCAACTACACAGAGAAGACACTTGTCCTCCAGTTTTGAAGAATATGCTCTCTGCTTTAAATAACATCATAAAACTACTCTATCGGCTTCCACACAATGCATAGGTCCTTTACTACCATTCTGCCTGAGGGTTTTCTCTTATATTTTTCACTGACTTATCAATGCATCCATCTCCTATCTGCCACCTGGTCCCCAAGCTAATGCCACATGTTTTCACTTGTCATTACAACAATAACAATTTCATCCAGTCATTAAAAGCTGTTTTGGTTATTTACTGTTGCGTAACAAACAATCCCCTGGAACTCTGTGAGATAATACAGAGACACTGCTATACCTAAAAAAAATCTGAAATAAGGACAGGAGTTATCTGGGGTCAGCTTGTCTTTGCAGAACTTGGCCAGCTGAATTTTTTAAAAACAATTTGTTAGCATTTCTTTTTTTTATTCCTCTTTTCTTATTTTTTTTTAATTTTTTTTAAACGTTTATTTATTACTTTGTTACAACTCCATTGCCACCCCCTCTCTCCACCCCCTCCTGGCCTCTCCCTCCCACCCTCTACCCCCTCTCCCACCCATCCCATCCCTCCCGTGAGGGTTGTCTCTGTGTATCAGCCCCCCTCAGTCCCTTAGTCACATGAGGTCTAAGAGCTTCCTCTTGCACAGGAGGCATACATGGTAGTTCCACTAAGGTGGGGTGTCCCACTGACAGGTAACCAAGTCCATGTTTCTGTTCTTTTGGGTCTATTGATTGTAGGATGGTTAATCCTATAATATACTGGCTAAAATCCAGTAACAAGTGATTATATGCCATGTGTATCTTTCTGAGTCTGAGTTAGTGCACTCATGAAGAGCTTTTCTAGTTCCATCCCTTTAGTTGCAAATTGCATGATTTCCTTGTTTCTGATAGTTGAATAGTATTCCATTGTGTAAATGTACCACAGTTTTTTGTTTTTTGGGTTTTTTTTTTTTATCCATTCTGTGGTTGAAGGACATCTGGGTTGTTTCTACTTTCTAGCTATTGCAAATAAAGCTGCTATGAATATAATTGAGGAATCTGGAGGAAAAATTCATTGAGGGAGAATAAATTAAGGCATCCAGTTGCAAACCGTCAAAACCAGAACAGTAGCTGAAGGTAGATGGTAGATGAGGTTCTAAACTTCTAAAGAGGCCAAAACAGAGGAAATGACTATTATTTTATGGTTTTGTCATATTCATAAAAATCAATTAACATTTGAGTTTTGCCAAGTAACCCAATCAAAAAATGGGGAACAGATCTAAACAGAGAATTCACACACACAAAAAAGAATCTAAAATGGTCAAGAGACACTTGAAGAAATGCTCAACATCCTTAATCATCAAAGAAATGCAACTCAAGACAACTCTGAGATTTCAAGTCAAAAGACAGCATATACAGGCAAGACTGCAGAGAAAGGGGACCATTGTTGGTTGGAGTGCAATCTTCTGCAACCACTATGGAAATCAGTCTGGTGATATCTTAGAAAACTTGGAATAGATCTACCTCAAGATCCAGCCATACCACTCCTGGGCATATATCCAAAAGATTCCTCTTTTTTTAAATGCATGTTTATTTATGCTAGAATTTGTAAATATTGTCCACTCATACAGTTTTCAAATTGGTGTTTTGAAGTATCTCTCAAAGAGATGATTTGGGCTTGAAGAAGCCCAAATAAAGCATAAATGGAGATTGCCTAGTGTTGGTATCCAGGTTCCAAGAGATCTACCTCAATGGACCCAGAATGAGAAACCTGAGTTGACACAGCTTTGCTTCTATCATGCATACTGACACCACATGAACAGTGTTCAGGAAAAGTGATAGTCCACCGTTCAGTGGTGGACATGTCAAAGAACTTGGAAACCACATTGTAAAACTCATTTTTAACCATTTTTCCATTCTTATTTGGGCCCCAAACAGGTTTACTACGTCCCAAATCAGCAGGAAGTCATTTTAAGAGAAAAATGTCCTATCTCCAGAAGGTGGGGAGGGTGTTCCCCCCCCCTTTGGTTATTTGACAGATAATAGAAAATTTTGTTATTTAGGGGAAAAGACTACAAGCTGTTAAATGGTCTTGTTAAATCGGTTTTGGAGGATAGACCCAGGGACTTCTCTCTTTTTTCTTTTCTGTATCCTTCTTTCTCTCCTATGTAGGAGTGAACAGACGAGAAAAATGGGACATAGACATAGTATAGGAAAGATCAAGAAAAAAGGACAGATTATTGAATATGGCCTTATACCTTTGTATACTGATACAAAATTAATATTATATTTGGCTATATTGGTATTGATCATTGTATATTAATGCAAAATTAAGATTGTATAGGGCTACATCGGTATTGATCTTTGTATATTGATACAAAATTAAGATTATATTTGGCCACAACGGTATTGACCCTTGTATATTGATGTAAAATTAAGATTGTATTGGGCTACATCGGTATTGATCTTTGTATATTGATACAAAATTAAGATTATATTTGGCCACATTGGTATTGATCTTTGTATATTGATACAAAATTAAGGGTAACGCTTCTTAAAGGTATTGTTCGTAGTAATACTTAAAAATGAAATGTCAAGTTTTGACCTCTTGCTACCAACCGACATAAACTGTTTAGGATAATTAAGAAACGGAAACTAATGGTCATGAAAACGTGTCATTTTGTTAGTTACTATGACAGTCTATCACAGTTATTTTCTAAGCTACTCAGAAATCAAGTTGCTAAGAGACAAGCAATATTTGCTTATCTAAATATAAGAGACAGATAGGGCATCTTCAAAAACCTCAAGAGATCTGCAGAATATGGCATTCAAAGATGTTTTCTTAACTTAAGATTTTTTGATATCGAGACATGTCAGCTCCTGACAGCACCCTCTAGTCTACTCCAAGTAGAAGATGAGCATCGAAGAATCTCCAGTGGGAGATGATTGAATTGGTGGTAAGCCTTTCTCTTGGCAAGAAAAACCCCTTGCTTCAACTGTAGACAGAATGCTGTCCAAAAAGGACAAAACTTGGAAGCAGATAAGTCGACAGCCTAGCTCTGCCAAGACAGGGTAGGTAAGTCCTTCATAATTCCTGCTCTACAATCAATGTCTGTCAGAGAAACGGGGCCAAATGGCTGAAGATCGATGCTGTAATGTATGGAGAGAAAATAGAACTGTCCAGGCAGCCACTGGTATGTCATTTCTTAGTTTTGGAAGCTGCAGGTCCTGCACTTCCTATATAATCAGATATATTTATCCCTCTCAGGTCTCTGAGGTGGTTGAAGAATAGATAGCTAGAGTCTCATAGTTAAATTTTGAGTTGTTTAGGAATCAAGAGTGTTCTCTGGATCTAAGAAGATATTTTTAAAATTATGAGGCAAGTTAGTATGAAAGCTGAGTTAGATATAGAACTTTAAACTCATGGAGATGGTTAGATAGTAGAATGTTAAAGTCAGGTGCCAAATACATGTGAACTGGACATTGGGAATATATGCTAAGCCATATAACTCTTATAATTGTGGCCTATTTATCTGTTGTTTTGTATTGTATTTACAGTTATAAGAAAAAGAACCATTTTTTGGACTGAAAGGGAGAGCTGTTGGGGGGAAAAAGAAATACCTTAAACTAAAAAAAAAAAAAAAAAGAAGGGAAGAGGATGGGGGTTTGAGTGGGAAGAGGGTGGAAAGGTGGGACTGGAGGGGCGAGTAGGGAGGGGATTGTGATTGAGATGTAACTTGAAGAAATAAAAAATAAATTAATTTAAAAAACTGTCACATTAATTGTAACAATACCAAAGCACTATATTAATAAGCTATAGTTCATGTTCTCAAAATATTTTTAAATAAAAAATAATAACTGAAGTATTTTATTGACTAGTATGAATGATCATCAATTACTAAATGATACTTTTAAAATTTTATAATTATTTATTTTATTTGTGAGGTATAATACAATTACATCATTTCCTCCCTCAAAACGCTCTCATATACTCCACCTTGTTATTTTTCAAATTTATGGCCTGTTTCTTCATTAATTGATGTTACATATATACGTAAATATGTGTAAGTTGTATAAACAAGTATATATATGGACACATGTATATGTATATATATATATATATACATATTAAATATATATAATATGTAAATTCAAACTGCTCAGACTGCATGAAGTTGCTTGAATATATGTTTTCAGGCATGATTATTTGAAATAGGAAAACCAATGTGCTCTTCTACCAAGAGAACAATTTTTCCTGCTCTTAGCATTCCTTAGATTCCTGTGGTCCTTTGTGTGGGATTGAGCCAGGTACAGAACATGTATTCCTTACCTGGTCCTTAAAAAACCCATTTTGATCCTCTTGCGCTTTGACATCACACATAGGGAGTTCTAATAAGGTTTTGCAGTCTAACCAGTCTATGAGCTGGGAATATTTCTCAAAATCACTAGTGTCTTTTATCTTTACTCTATAAATTGAGAATATTAATAATATTTCTCTTTTAATGCAAAGGAGTATGTGATGATCAATAGGGAAATTATTGCAAATAGAAAAAAAGTGAATATTGACTGGCATGGCAGTATTTAATGAAAAAAATTTGGAATTTGTAAACTGAGCCTAACAGTAAACTTTAGGCATCTGCGAGGTCACTTATCAAAAACAATGCAGGATAAGGGAGTTAAGTGTAGACAGGGAGTTGGATCTGTGTTCAGCGACATCTTTTGATGTAAAACATAACATTGGCTAAACCCAGACATTTTATTCAGTGAAATTTGATAAATTATGCTTTTTACCGTCATCTAATTTTATCACAATGTAGATGAAAGTGTGGACAATTTTTGTAAGTGATAAGAATAAGTGAAGATAGAAATGCAAACCAAGTGTATTTCAGACATCATGGGTTCCCCAGTACAATATTTTAAATAATGACACCACCACACAATTGCTGCCTGAAGAGGGGAGTCTATGTTCACAGAGCTGGGAGTGAAGACAGATTAGAAAAGTGACATTGGATAATCATATGTCAGAGTGCATATACTAGTGTGTGTGTGTGTGTGTGTGTGTGTGTGTGTGTGTGTGTGTGTGTGTGTG
>CAJQZJ010000279.1:2988879-3021189 GCA_907164525.1 Lophiomys imhausi
GTGTGTGTGTGTGTGTGTGTGTGTGTGTGTGTGTGTGTGTGTGTGTGCATGTTACTGCATTGCATAATAATATATCAGAATAGCAGTACTTGTGTGTTTTCATGTGTTTTATTTCATTGGGTAAGCATATACCAGAATGCAGTCACTCACATCTGTTTGTATTTCTGTGTGTGTGTGTGTCTCAGAGAGAAAGAAAGAGAGTTGACTCATTTAATAATCATGTATCAGAATTCACGTATTCACATATGTGTATGTGCCTATGTGTGTAGGCTTCTAAAATCTAAATGGAAATTGTCTCCTCCCAAAGTATTTGGAATTTCTTTTACTTCTCTAGTGGTTATGTATATGATATTTTTCTCTGAGAAATTTCTTAAAAGTGTTTTCAAGAGGTTTCAAAGTGAATTTGCAAAGGGAGACAATGACACATGAATTCAAATTTACTTTAAACATTCAGCAATAGAAAAATCTTTTGGATTTTTTGAAAGATCTGAAGAGGCAACTGTGGCAAAAAATGTACAAGTAAATATTGCTTGCACTTCAAATGTTAGGGACCTCAAATGATTAAATATTAGCATTGTGAGACTAGGATTAAAATGTTGATGTCATTTCTATTCATTAAAACAAACAAAAAAACCCTATCATTTTTTCCTGACTAAAATGTGATGCATGGGTGGTATATATGTATATATATATATATATATATATAGATATATATATATATATTTAAAGTAGGTTAAATAATATGAGAGAAAACCTTTCTATGAACTTACAACTTGGAAATAAGCACTATTAGCAACCAATATATGTATTTCCTTACCGGGATTTTTTCCAAAAGTTTAAATATTGAACGTGTACCTTAAATTGTCATTTCCTCTCACCATGCAAGAAAAAATAGCATATCCCTAAGTGATATCCCAGTATGCAGTGTTAGTATAATGTATATAAATTTATCTTTTACATGAAATAAAAAATCATTTTTATTATTATAATAAGTTCCCAGCAAAAAATTGCTACATTTTCCTGATGCTTTGAAATTTTAACTGAAAGAATAACATAGAATTATGTCACTACCAAGGAGGATATATATATACACAAGTGCACATTAGCCTGTATGTTGGAATATATACAATAAAGTGTAAAGATATGAACTCATCAGCACATGTAATATGCACATGATTATGTATGTGATGTTTAAGCTACAAAGTTCATTTCATTGTCTTCTGAGCATTTGAAATATGCTAATTTTAGCTTCTTGTAAAACTAAAGTATCTTATAATTATTGCTCACCCACTGACAAATATACAATTGGCAGTTTAATCAACATTTTATACTCTCTACAAGATTGAACTTATCTTGAATACTTGTCTTGATTTTTACAATGATTTCTTCCAATGAGAGTGGTTTTATTAGCCATATGTTATTGTGACTTAATTTTTTAATTAGAATATTTTCCATAAAGCAAATACATTATTGCAAGTGGGATTTTCATGTGACTTATTAAATAAGTTGACCACTCATCTATTTATCCACACATACACCCATCAATTAATTACATTTTCATTTATGTACAGATTACATAAGCATTTATCAACCAATCTTTATGAGCAAAACACAGGTCCAGATTTTATGAGACTTAGATGTTGTTTTTGAAAAATCAAAGATTTTTCTAGAAAATATGTGACAGGTAGAGATAATGTAATCTAAGTCATACCCCAAGGTACACAATTGCATCTTCCCTGTATCTGGTATAAGAAGCTCATTCAGTGTATTCATCTTGAATATAGTTACATTTCACTGATTTAATTTATATTAACTAAGTGTAAAATGAGAGGTAGAGTAGAATAATACCAGTGTAACATGTAGTAGAGGACAAAATATAAAGCTCCTACTATTGTGTCATCATCATTATTTATTATTATTGCAGTTCATAACCCTCATACTAATAAGTTCTTTGCAAACTGCATATGCCATTTTACAAGGCCGTGTCCTTCTAGAGCTCAAAGGAATGATATTACTGAGCAGTGAGGAAATGAAGAAATCACACACACGTGCATGCACACACACATGCGTGCGCACACACACACATATGAGAGGGGAGCTAGAGAAAGAGAGAGGAGATGGGGAGGGAGAGAGAGAGAGAGAGAGAGAGAGAGAGAGAGAGAGGCTTCTGGGATCAGGATGGTGGGATTATCTAATGGAGAAGCTGCAGCACCCTGGAAACTCAAAGACTATTACACACACACACACACACACACACACACACACACACACACACACACATGCACAAGCACAGATTTCATGAAATAATATAGTTTGAATCATTATCAGCACATACTACATGCTACACATTATAATTCAAGTCCAGTTAGTGGAGTCAAAAGAGTGGATATTACGGTAATTCACAAGTAAAATATTAAGTGAATTTGTATCATTGACATGAACACAGGAATGTCAAGGACCAATGCCTTAGCACTAAAGGGATGATAAAGCCTTCCCTAGGTGAGGCTCCAAAATATGGTTTCTGTGTGGATGTGAAAAGTATGTGCAGAAAATATGTACTTGTTCACCCTGGATGTTTCTGGCCTGAAGACTATTCCCATATATATACTTCTAACTTGCATTCCAAAATATTGCTTTTCCTTTAAGGTCCAGATGAGTTGTAACCTCCTGGAGGTAAATATGGTACAATAGCCATAGGAAGTTGACAGAGCTCCCTGTGAAATGATCAACAATGAGAGTTGTCTTCCATTCCCATTCCAGAATAATGCCATTGAGAGCATAGACTTCATATCATATTGAAATATACAACTTCAATAGTATCTCCTCATTTCCAACATGTAGCCTGTAATTTTATACTATACATTACTATAAATCTACTAATAAATGATCAAATTGTGTTATAAACCCATTGTTTCTTTGTAGTTTTTCAATGCCCCTGGCTCCTACAGTCTTCTATCCCCTCTTCTGCAATTATCTCTGAACCTTGGGAGGGGCTTATGACGTAGATGTTCCATTTAGTGATGAGCATTCTGTAGTCACTGACATTCTGCACCACACACAATTTGAGTACTCTTGTTAATAACCATACAGCAAAGAGAAGCTTCTCTAAATAGGTTCAAAAGATGCACTAATTATGGGTATAATTATAAGGTGGGAAAAATCAGTTTAATTCTCTGTCCCCTCAGCCAAATATTAGTAATAGGTTCTCCAGTTTGGGACTATGGCCATTTTAACCACAGATTCTTGATCTTGATAACAGCAAGGTCTGGGTTACATCTTGTGTAACATACTTTAAATCTAATCAAAAAGTGTTGGTTATTCCTATAACATTAATGTCACTATTACACCAATAGGCATATCTTACTAGAAAGGTTGTTTTTATGACTTGCAGTGTTCTTAGGTGTATAAGATTAATGATTACTTTCTCTTGCAATAGCATTTGCATCATTTGGCTGCACTACAAAAGTGAGACAGTAGCTATGAAACTTCCATGTCAATATCAGTTTTATCTATCCATATACTATTACTTAAGTAGTTGATGTGTTCTGTTGTATCATTTAGAGATAGATTGGGCATTGTTTCTTTTAAGGAAATGGTTTTTGAAGGGTCTAATGTTTCTTTTACCTAATTTAAAATATTTCTCCTCCTCTGTATTGAATAGAGAGAGTAGAAAATGTTCATGAAAAATTATGGTATTTTCCTTGTAGACACTTTTAGAAGAAAGTTCCTTTGGACACAGTATGACTTTATAAGTCAACCTGTATTATGTCCATATCAGATTAAGTTTAGAGAAATACACAACTTCAAGAGCTTTGGATATAAGTAGGAACTGAGCATATTTTAATTCTGATCCTAGTATTTTATGTTTTTTTTATTAATTGTCTGACTGTAGTAAAGTAGCATAGTTTCCTTTCACACTTGTTTTGTTATGTATAATTTGGACATAAATATAGCAACCATAAAGAGCACATCCATCATTATTAGCTTCTGTTTTCCTTTAATTCCTTGGTGTGCCTTTTCTCTTACTCTGAAACTGTGCTCATTGTTATGCAGATGATGAAATGATTTGTTTAATTGCCTTAATATATTAGGCAATTAATCTTTTTAGTGTTGAGCAAATTTTAACAATTTCCTGAGAAGAAATTATAATGAAGGTTTATGTGAAAGAAATTAAAAGCTATGGGTTTTTTCTTCTATTCTCATATATTTGTATAAAAAAAAAGAACCTGTATAGGCAATATTTGAAATTATAAAATTCTGTGTTGCACTCAAGCAGTTAATTAGACGTTAATATGAATATCAGGGATGAGAAGCCATGCAGCGAACTCAGTAACTGCATTTAATTTGAAGGCTTTACTTTTGGTAATGAATTGTGGGGGCCACATCTCTACCAATCAGAGTTCTATAAAAAGTTGATAAGGAGAAAATCTTGGAAAGACATATACTAAACAATAGCCAACATACTTACAGGAGAACAGTGTGTATCTGTGAGCACATGACCTGGAATTGTAATGCAGCAAACAATTGTGATGGAAATCCACTGATTTTGTTTTATTAAATCAAAATTCATATATGATTCCCAATTCAAATTTGATAATTAAAACCATCATATTAAAATCAATGTTTGTTGCATCTAAAACTTAGAAAAAATATTTAAACCTACCTTACTACCACATGTCTTTTGCCCTTTCACAGTTTTACTTTGCTGTGACAATTTGTCAGGGTTCAGAATCGTACTACTGTGGAGGGTGATTACTTGAAGTGATCTAGAATGTGCATTAAGTTTTATATTTTCCTCTTCTACTTAGTGAAATGCTGTCTGTTAAAAAAATGTTCATATGACCCATTTTAAGTTTCTTGGAATGATGGCTAAAGAGAAATATATACTTGTAGAGTTGGACACCGAAGTGTACGGATCTTGTAGGAAGGTTGGTCAATAAGGAACAAATTTCAAAGTTCAGCAGAAAATAAAGCAGGAAAAAAAATCCAACTTTAAGATTCTAGAAGGTGCCTGTTACCTCAGGGCATTGGTTGGCATTTTTATCTATGGGCAAGTTGAACTTCTGGAAGTCATTTCTCTTTTTATAACTTTAATTTATACTTCAAAGTTATAGTCCCCTAAACATTACTATAATAGGTTGAATCAGAGGACTGGAGATGATATATTTGTTAACTCTCATTCCTACAAGAATTGTGTATGCTGGTGGGTATGAGATAAATATATATTAAATGAACCAAATTTAGAAAAGATGTCCTTAAAGTAGCATCATTTCTGTGAGAAAATAATCATGTTAGTTTCTCCAAAGAACTCTTATGGAAATGAAGACATGATTGATGAACGTGTGATCAATGAATGACCTACAGTATCAAATACAGATTGATGACAAGGATAACTTTCTGAAATGCTGGCATTTATTACTAATTGAGAAAGGTTTCAGTTAGCAAGTAGGGTTGTACCATTAGTTTGTACCTCAATAAAATAAAATCTTAGGTCTCAAGTATGATTTTATTACTTAGTGACACAGAGAAAGCCAGTCAAAGTGATTCATTCTACATTGATTGGGTCCACTACTCTGATGGAGAAAAATCTACATAAAATTGATGGGCACACTAAAAATAACAATCCAGCCCATAGATATATTAATTATATAATATGTATTGTACATTATATATAATTAATAGTACTATGGATATATTATGTTGTAACTTATTCAAATAATATTGTTCAAATCTTTGATCAAATTATGCCAACTTATATCAAAAAGGACACATCATGAATGATGATTCTCACTAGCAAAATTCCAGAAGCCAACAGCTTGTTTTTGCTGGCAGGGCACATGGCTCACATCTTCTTACTTTTAGTTTTTACTTCTTATGCTGGTGTATTAAGAAGAACATTCTTCACTTTGATATATTTTTAGAAATTAAGGCATTTAGTGAATCACACACACAGATACCCCATCCACTAAAACTTCAAAAAGATAATGAAGCTTTGGCAGTTTGGGGGGCTTTGCTATTATTATTTGGAATTATTTTGTAAACAGCACTGAGGACTCTGTTGATACCTATATTCTCATCATCTCCATAATGTGTGAAAATAAACTGGATGTGATGTGTTCCTCCCATCCTCTCTATTGGCTGCATTAAAAACTTACAGTCTAGGTTTGCTGGTCTGAGGTTAGTTTAGTAACTCTTCTTAAATAAGCTAGGTGAGGTATGTGCAGCTCACAACTATGTTTTAGACACAGCTAAAATGTTATGAATATAAACACAAACACTCTAAACAAAACAGCAGCAGCATCTGTGGACACTTTTCTATTGACTCTACAAGTATATTAAGATGAACTATGCATTGTTTATAGCTTTGCATGTTTTATCCAATATGTCATCTTAAATTGCATGAAAAAGATATACAGTATTCTATTTTGGCTTCTTTTTAATGTACATAAACAGATGGCTTGGAGGAATAACTGAGGTACAAAGATATCTGTATATATACCTATGTTTATATTCAATTATATTCAATCCATTTTGATATTGACATATGGCAATAAATCAACAGTATCAATTTTATTGTTATGAACATGTCATTGAGGTAGTGGCTTTGCACTGCAGTTATCTGGACCAGCTCTGCTAATCATTTATTTTGAATTATGTGTGTTTTCTTAAGTCAATATGCTGCATATATCTTATTCACTAGCAGAGGAATACACAATTCACTATAGTCCAATGTAACCGAACTTTTAAATTATTATTTAACACTTATTTATTTATTACTAAATTCACTTATAACAAACATTTACAATTTCTTATCTATTAATCCTATAAATTCTTACAACCCCTTTAACCTATCCACTAAACGTATTGATAATTATAACAACTACTTTCATAACCTTTTAGAATGATATAGTCTCTGGGGCAGGTCCTCAGTCATCAGGAACACAGTCTTTGTTGTAGATTCTTTAATGCACTTAGCAATCCTTTTTCTGGATCTCTCAGATGCAGGTTCGTCAGGGTAAGTTGGTTATTGCAGTCTCACCTTAATTAAGGCTTCATGCTTTATTCTCTGTGGGACACCCCAGCCTTCTGCAGGCCAACTTACTTCTTTTGAATCAGGAACTCAGCTGCTCTGCCTCAGTCCTTAAAGCCAGGCACAGTTTCCCCTAGGCCACTGTTTGGACAGATCAAACCCCTCCAGGCAAAAGCTGAGCCACAGGGTCCAGTCCTTGGCCTTTTGGTGTCTTGCTCAGGCTTTCTTTGCTCACCAGCTTCTTTCTGCTTCAGGGAGAGAGCTGGCCATCAATGGCCAGCCCTTTTTTCAGCAGGACTCTTGGAGCTCTCTAGCATCAGGGGCCTCTTCTTTTTCTGGGCTCCATGCACTGTCCTTAAATAGGAGGAACTCTGTTTCAGCTTAATTTGGGCTCCGCCCACTTAGCATCTGAAAACAATGTCAGGCCAGATAATTTGTTTCTTTAAGTCTATTGAGTCTTTCCTGTTTTTTCCTGACTTCAACCTTGTTTTTCAGTCTATTAAGTCTTTCCTGGTTTTCCTGACTTCAACCTTGTTTTTCAGTCTATTAAGTCTCCTGTTTTTCCTGACTTCATGCTGATAATGCTCTTCAGGCCCCGAATTAAGAGACAATATCAGAAACCCCTATATATTTTCTAAATCTAATTTATCTAATCCCTACAGTCCAACCAGAGAAAAAGAAAGGGTAGTCTCAAGAGATAGGTCTGGCATTTTAGAGCATAAACTAAATATAACATACTCTTAATAATGACCCCTCTTCTTTGAAAGGCACCTCTCACAGTGTTTCTTAAATTCACTGAGAGTTAGAGTTATTTTATAACAGTCTTTTGCCAGTTGCTCCACAAGGACAGGGCAATTTACGGTTTCATTTTCTTAGGATAATTATGAACTTATTTTGCTGTAAGATGAAGAAGATAGGTTATTTTTTTTCCTTAAGACTATGAAAGTGGCTTATGTCCAACAAGCCCTCTGACTGTGATAAACTATAAAGTTAGAAGACAAAGGCACTGATTTAAGTAGCTAGTATTTAAGGAATGAAGAAATAGATAAGAAAACCACATTGAAATGACTCCTAAATTTAGTACTGTTTATTCCCTTCAGAATGTCATGCATTAGATGTAAATTAGATGTAGAATTAACATACATAATAGCAATGACACGGGAAAAGGAAGGGTGTAACAAATTGTCATAAACAATTAATGTATTGCCAACATCCTTGCACTGCACATAAAATGTTGGAAGTCTTATTATAAAATGTACTCCTTGAGGGATCTATGCATCCATCCATCCATCCATCTATCTCTATCTATCTATCTATCTATCTATCTATCCATCATCTAATCTATTTGTACACATTATATTTTGTATTTTTACTAGAAAAATATTAATACTTTTCTTAAAGAAGAATAGTGGGATAAATGAAATAACAAAAGTTAATTGATCAAAAACAAAATAGATAGGAAATGTTCTATGCCTTTTCCTGGAAAGAAATACCAGAATTTTGGTCATCCTTCAAGGAAAACTGAGATTCACTAAAACAAAAGTAAAACAAAGAAACAAACAATGCAACTCAGGTCTAGCTTCCTGAACAAGTGAATTTATTGAAGTTACTTGCAGGAGAATGGATGAGGGTATACTGACAGGAACTTGGATGACTTAAAGAAACTCTGTCTGTGAATAGCCCACTCCAGGTTGGGTGATGACTCCTAGATACTACATTCCTGGAGCTCCCTGAATGACTGGAAGACAGCAACCAGACTGAGAGAATCCCTTTAGCAAGTGTTGCTGCTTATGCAAGCTTGAGGAAGAGCCTGTAACGTTTAGAACTTACAGAGCCTTGTAAGCTTCACTCACTTCTCTATTCTTACTGGACTCCCTCCTCCTTCCAGAAAGGAATGTTCTGTTATGAAGGAATCAGCTGCACAGCAGCAGGGGTATTATGGAAAAACTGATGGGAAACATCATAGAAAATCAAAGCACAATATGAAATTCAAACATATCTAAACTGAAGCCATGTAAGCAATCACCATTGCGATGAATAGGCTGCACACTTCAATTAGTGGGCACACTGTCAAACCAGATTTTATAAAGTAACCAACATGTGAGCCTTACTTCTATTCAGAGATGGATGTTAAGTATAAGCATACATAAATATTAAAAGAAACACAAACATATACCAATTTAAAAAAAAAAAGTAGTTCAGCTGTCAAGGGGGAAAGAAATATTATAAAAGCCAAGAAAAAGTTCCATAATGGCAAATGACTAAATTCATTGAGCCAGAACAATATTATTGACATTGAATTCACCTGAAAGTGGATTTGCAAAGTACAAAATTAAGAATGGATAGAACCAAAGTGAGCAATAAGAAATTCTAGATGATTTGAGTTATAGTTCTTTCTGTTAGATGGAGATAAATATAGTAGAGGTAGGGAACATTAAAACATCATGATTAACATATTTAGTTAGTTAAATGTTTAAAATATGACACTAAAGTTATTAAGAAAATTAAAAATATTTAATAAAAGACTATTCTTAACAATGTATTTGAAACATTTATTCAAAATACTTATAAAGTTGCCTATGTATCATGTTCCAACACATGTAGAGATATCTTAAAACAGACAAATTAAATTGCGAAATGTTATTTTTCAGTACTGGATATTAAGCCATGAACCTTTGACTATACTTTGGAAAACAGAATAAAATACCAAAGTAAATTAAGATATTTAAAAGTGAATGATACCAAAATGATGACATACCACATGGGATGCAGTTAACATAACATCTGATTCAAAGGAGCTTTATGTATCTATATCATGAAAGAATAAATTATGGAAATCAATTATCTAAGCTTCTACTTTAGAGGCTGTGAGTAAACAGGTTAAAAATTGTAGGAAGGTGAAAATAAATGTAAAAGAAAACATTGAAATGAGAAACAACTGCATAATACTGAAGTTTAACAAAGAAAAACTGTTAATTGACAATTTTGAATAAAGTAGATAAAACATTTAGAGAGAAATTGAAATGCTTTCTAATATTATTATTACATGTTAAATATCATACTAAAGATGTATGTATATAATAAAATACAACTGTTCTGCAACTATAACACACAAACACCTATGGTCTGGTCTAAATTCATTTAGAATAATTCCATGATCATCATGAATATAAATCAATTTCCAAATGTTGGTGGTATGGAGTAAGTAAAAAATTGCAATTTACCAAGAATGAGATAAATTTAAAGTGCATATATGTGTGCATTTTTATTTGTCAATTGAATACATTAAATTCCAAACACTTAGCATATATGTTCTAGTGCTTAGGGACGCTGACATAAAATCTGAAAATAGAAAGAGAACCATTTCCATCCTGTTGATCATACTAGTCTCGTCTTTATCCTAAAACTGTATAAAATAGTGGTTCAATGTAAACTCGACTGCCTTCATCTCATACACAGAATGGAAGCACATTAGAAAATCAAATCTCAATCACTAATATCTAAAAGTAATAGTCACTCACAGAATATGGGTACAGATTATAAAACTAAAAATTGTATTAACAGTACAAATTAAATATTCTGAAAAGAAATAAAAAGTATACATTCAATTTCAATAGATACACAGAAAAATGCATATTCATTTCTTGCTCAAGACAGAAGCTGCACACAACAAAGGGAAGGGAGAGTAATCTGATAAAGTGCTGCCACAAAAACACATGTAGCAAATATCAAGCATAATGCTGAAATATTGAAATCTTTCTGAGACTCAAGTAGGATGAAGTTTTCTACAATTGCAAATCTAATCTAATTATACTGGAAGGTTTAGCTAGTGCTGTAAAAGACACAAAGAAATAAGCCCGTCAACTTGGAAGAGGTGAATATTGTCAGTACTCACATACACCATGACTGAATGCGTAAAAAAATAAAAGTTCTCTACAATTATAATAAGTGAAGCTTACAAGATATTTATCAAGAATTATAAAAATGTTTTTGTTTGAAACAAATACTTAGAAAGTAAAGATACTGCTTATAATAGCAAAGCAAAAATAAAACATAACTAAAAACTTAAGTTGCATCATAACAAAATTAATAGATGCATCGAGGCAGAAAAGATAAGCCTATTTACATAAAATATAGAAAATCTAAATACTGAGTGGTTGTACACAAAATTATTAAATAAATAAAAGAGGAAATTGACCTTAATATAGCAAATATGTAATAAAAAGTTGTTTGTTTTAATAAAAGAGAAAAATATAATTTTGGATAATTCTAACAATATGTCAGTTCTCTTGAATTTTATTGATAGGTTCTAAGCTGTACATCTAGAATTTTGGCCAGTATCTATGCAAGTGAAAAACACTAAAGTGATTTTGTGAATGTATGTGGCATTTCTTTCCCCATGTCCCAATACTTGACGTGAAGCAAGTTAAAGGGACAAAAAGTTATTCAATCCATGGCAAGGATGGCTTGCAGTAGGAACATGCTGAGTAGGTGAAGACCAAAAACAAAGTGGAGGAGAATTTTTGTGTTTAGCTGGCTTTCTTCTTTAGTTCTTATTATTCAGTCTGGAATCTTAGTCCCCTTGATCATTCAATATGGGTTTACTTCCCTCAGTTAAACCTTTATGTTAATTGACATTGTTCTGTACTAGGTATGGAATAATAAAGGAGGATCCCCAATGAATCCTCTGTCATACACATGTGCATACTCACTGAACACACACACTCTAGAGTGCACACACACACAACACCACATATATAAACAAACAAATAAATAAATAGAACTTTACTTTTTTCTTTTAAAAGAAGAAGCATATTCTCTGGAGTTCAAATAAAAGGAAGTCAAACACAATGGCTCTAAATCCGTTATTTACCTCTCTATATTTTCAAGATCTCAACACCTGTGATGGGGGAGGAGGGAGTAGAAGATTCTTTAAGGACATGTGGATATCAGTGAAGTTGACCTGACACTGGTTATATATGCTGCTATCTCCAGGCTTATCTACACATGTAACAAATAAGAAAAAACAAACAATTCCTTATATTTGTCATGTAAAAATAGTGTAGGCTGAAATCATGGCTGTGGGAGTTCATGCCAAAGGAAATTCAGAGAAAAGTCAGTGAGGACTTACCTATTATGCCATTTAGGTCTTTTTTTCCATAGCTTAATGAATTGTCAAACATATTAAAGTCTTCAATTTACTAAGTGAGAAAAAATAATCTTTCTTCTTTTTCTAAGTAAGCACCTTGGTTGATAGAAAAGCTACGCACAAAGGTTTTGTTAAATTCCAATTCATTTGAAAGTACCATGTTAACATGCTTTAGATTTCATGGATTAAATGGAGTGATTCCTATTTGTATTCTTTTAAATACTATAATAATAACTTTTTCGAATTCTGGTGAATACCTGCTTCCTTTAGTTACACTAGAGGGTGGAATGTCTCAATAAATATTGGTAGATTCAAAGGCTCTGTTTGAAACTCATGTCAACACATTTTTTTCTTACACAGAAAACATTATTCATAACAATAAACTATTGAGAAATTTCTCTTAAAATACCACCATTAACATAGCTATCTAACATAGTAATCACTAGTTAACTGCATTCTAAGTTCTTAAATGGAATAGCAGCTGTGGCTTGGTAAGCAATCTTTAGTTATTTAGAAATTATTACACCACCTGTGGTCAAACTGTATTTCTAAATGTCTTACCTGTAGTCACTAGAGAGTTTATGTGTAACTCTGAAATCATGATCCAAGATCTTCCCATTTCCAGTTTTATTTTAAACTTCCTAAATTGCTTTCTTTTCTATCATATATTCCATTCACATCTTCTTTGTGAATTTCCATTAAAAACTTTCATCCCCTACTCTTCCATAAATTCTTATTTTGCATTATCTTTGACTACAATCTACTGTTCATGATTTCTAGCCCTCTCTTTGCAGAATGATCAAGAATTTTATTAGACCCCACTGGCATGACTAAATTGGCCAAATCATTATTTTTTCTTCTTATAGTCTAAAAAGGCAAGAATGTTTACTTCAGTCAATGCCTGCAAACATATTAGCTCATTGAACCAGTTAGAAGCAAATTCTCAAGTAACTCATGCTTAACAATATTATGTTACCATTGATTATAAAAAGGAAAAACTGATGGTCAATTTATGAGACTATGTGACCGAAGGAGACAGAATTTCTCTATGACTTAAAGAGACTTGGAGAAGTTGTCTAGAAAAGGTGCTATTTCAGCCTTTGCTTCTATTTTTGCTTTTAAAACTAGACTGAGTTTTGTGCTCACTGGAGGTGGGCTTTTCCTTCCAGACCCCTTTGTCCCATCTCTAGTATTTAGAAATGAATCTTTAATGAATCTTAATCAGGTTTCTAATTATAATATCTTCATATTTAATGTTTATGTATCAGATGAAAGGCAAACATTTTGGGGCTAGTCACAGAGGATATGAATAATTTCCTCAGAAGCATATCTAATTAATTTTATTACTCTATAATATCTTTAAAATTTGAGCTCCTATCATTTCATTAATTTACATAAAAGAGAGTCTTTAGTACTTAAGTGTGTAACTTGTGCTCTAAATCTTGAGTTGTAATTTAAATCATTACATTCTTCTAGTGTGGATAAAGGTAACAGTTGGGGAATATTTAGGGAATATCACCAATCATTTCATGTTTGTTTGTTTTACTCATTTTATTTTTTTTCAGTATGATTTAAGGTAATTTTTAAAACATACAATCTAATACAGAAAAGAAATCACTCCGTATACAGTAGTTTAAACAACAAACCTTCTTGGTTTGACCTTAAATTTTCTGCTCTTAGGTCTTACTACTAATCCCTGGATGAGAGAATGAAATCTGGCCTTCTTTTTGTGTGGTTGAGACCGACTACCTAACTTTTTAAAACAAGAATAATATTAGATGGTTATTTAGACAAACTAAAAGGTCCTTTCATAAGTAATTTTTAAGACTAAGAAAATTATTATTTTTTAATGTTTATTTATTACTTCAAGTTACATCGCCATCACAGTGCCCTCTTTCCACCCCTCCCAGTCCCACTAAGAGCTTCCTCATATATGGGGGACAACAAGGCAGCACATACACCAACACAATATGAACCTGTTAATGTCAAAGACTTGCCTCAGTATGTAGAAATATACATATAATTCTGTACTGAATAAATAAACAGAACAATAAAGAAAAATAAATGAATAACCAAAATATATTACTAAATGCTCACAAAAGAATTGTAGTTTTTTTTAAATAAAAGTCCTAAAGACATATTGTTCATTAAGTTGAAGAATGAATTCAAATTATATAAAATTAAATTATTTAACCTTACTCTTTCTCAGATAGAAGTGGAGTATATTTATTGGTGTCACTCTAATCCCTTGCAAATATCCTAGCTTTCAGAAAAAGAATATTTATTGGATTGAGTGGTAACATATAAAAAAACATGTTTAGCCTCCAACACAACAACTTGCCACTCTCTCATCAAGAATAAAGGTCCTTTCAGATGTTATGACTTTAGAATATAGGATTAGATTGTCCTAAATGTCTTCAGTATGCCTTAGTTCTTATCATAAGTATAAACATTCTAGTATTATTAGATAACAAGTTGATGAGTTGACATAGTTTACCACCTCTTGTGAGTTCAGTAAGAAAAGGAAGATGAGATGGTGACAAAAATGGTGATGATTACTATAGATTTTAAAACATTTTCTATAGAAGGTAATGCTCCTAATGGGCCTTAAGTGAATGCAAGATATGAGAAAAACAGGCAGGCATTCTTCTTAAAATTCAGGTGCAAGGATGGGTCAAAAGCTATTGAGACTGTATGAACTCTGAAAAATTGTCTTATAAAGAGAGTGAGTAGTAAACATGGAAACAGTAAATTTGTCTCAAAAATTGGAACCTTGTGCTCAGTTATCCTGCAATACAAAAGAATGTCTCAATGCTACAATGCAAATGACCTAGAATTATTGAAAAAAATCCAAACACCTTAGTCTGTTTGAAAGGAATGTAGCTTGAACTCATTCTTAGGAGTAAAATGGATGCACTAGAAGAAAATGATGATGACATTCAGTATAAATGAAATCATGCAATTTGCAGCCAAATGGATGGAACTGGAGAAGCTCATCCTGAGTAAGCTAACCAAGACTCAAAAGGATGCACATGACATGTATTCACTTATAGCCGGATTTTAGCCATACAGTACAGGATAACTATACTACAACCAATGCACCAAAGGGAACATGATCATAGACTTTTTTTTCCTGTGCATGAGACACTTTTCCCTAGTGGTGCTGCCTTGTAGGCCCCCAGTGTATGAGGAGGCTCTTGGCCCTCATATGACTGCTGAAGTGGGGTGGGGGACTGTTATGTAGGGACACTCCACTCCAGAGGAGTGGGATGGAAGGGATGGGGGTAGAGGGTGGGAGCGTGGGACCGGGAGGGGTGGAAAGAGGGCACTGTGGTGGATATGTAACCTGAGTAATAAATAAATTAATTAAAAATAAGAAACTGTATTAAATTGAAATACCCATTGTTTTTTGCAAGATAGTTGAGGCTACCATCAATGTCTTCTGAATTAATATCATTTTTTTAGTGCAGAGGAGTCAGTTTATGTTTTTCTTTCTTTTTTTTTTGAAGGAAAACTACTCTAAAGTACAAAATAAAAAGGAAAATATGTAAATCAGTGGTAGAGACTTATCCAAGATGCATAAGATCTCTGTTCCCAAAACACACACACATACACACACTGACAGAAAGAGAAAGAGAGAGAGAAACTGAAAATCTAAACCTCTCAGTAATCATTTTTAAGAAATAAGAAGAAAGTCTCTATATGTGTGCTTACATGTAAGATGTGTGTGTGCAACAACAAAGGGGGATACAGCATCTACCATACTGACAGAGCTGAGTCAGTGATCCTTACTCTGTGGTTTACCTTATTGTTCACTGCAAAGGGTCAAGACACTGCACAAGTACTAGGATAAATTTCCCATGCACTTTTTATGTGCTATAGTGACAGACTTGATATTCACTATTTTACACATTTTATTTAGTGTTCAATGATCACTTACTAATGATATTATATTTAATACAAAAATTTCTAATAGATATATCATATATTATTTATATATAAAATAATTGTTCTAGGATATAAAATAAATTAGCATTATAAACATAAGTGAATAACCAATAATATTTTGCTAATAAGACACAAAGCATTACAAAGAAAATTAATCCATTAAAGAGAATTTTCAGTGATAAAATAGAACCAACCATAAAATAATGAACTTAAACTGTGTAGTTTCCTAGAGAGGGTTGTAGATTACAAGTGCAATTCTGAGACTATTAGGGATTATGGAATTCATTAGATAGACTCAGAATGGTATCTGGATTCAATCTCCAAATATTTCTCAACCTCAACCTAAATATAACAACATTTGAGGACTTATTAGTGACTAGGTCTCTGAAAATGAAGTACGTCCTCCATATTTTGGAATAAAATTGTTCATATTTGAAAGAACAAAATTAAATAAACTTTAATATTATGACACTGTAAAATATATTTTCTAAACAAGCATAATATATATGGTGCTGTTAATATTGTAAATTAAAAATTACAAAAGCTTGAGTACCTGAACACATGCCAGGTATTCAAGTGAAAACCTTTATTTCTTCCATTATAAGATTTAAAATAATTTCATAAATAATTTGTTAAATTCTGGGGTTTTAATTTCCCTGGGAATAAAATAAGTCAAAACATCTGCAAAGCAACAAACTTAGGGATCTAAACTTTGCTGCAAACACCATTCTTTTTATGTTGCATGAATGCTATAAACTTATGGTCAGGGTAGAAAAGAAATGCAAGCCTTTAAGGACATAATCATTTTGCATTTAAAGTGTAACCTTTGCAGAGTTTTGTTGACTAGACAAAATATGACATGTCAGTTTCTTGTCTTAGAGATATGTGTTATACAATTTAAAATTTTTCATTCCATCAAAACTAGAGAGGCACACCCTTCCCTTGTGAATGAAGGAATTACTTCATTAGACATTAAGCAGCCAAATAGAAAGGGCAAAACTCAGAAGTAATTTAATGCCACCATCTTGATTTTCAGAAAGTTGTGTTCCATCACGTACACAAGATCATTCCAGAGATCACTGTCAGCTATCCATCCTCAAATCAAATTTGAATGTTAGAACACGCTACTTCAATTAACTGAATTCAAAATTTACGGCCTAGCTAATAATAGTAAATATGTAGTATAGCTGTAATTAGTTTGTGTGTGCTGTAGAAGTCACTCATATGTTTAAAATAATGAATATTTGAAGGCTTTAAAGATTTGTCCTTAATCAATTGTCGAAACCAGAAGTTTGTCATATCAAATGTAAGCCTTTTTGGAACATATGGAAAAGTCAACCATGTTTCTCGCTTTGCTTTCTTATAAATATTCAGTGCCACCCTAACACAAATAAATAATAGGCTCTCTCCAATACATTCTGCATTATGTACAGTAGATCAAAGATTATAACACGGTACAGTCGGAATCGAAGTATGTTCATTTATCACTCATTTAAAAAAACATTGCTTAAAATAAAGGAAAGCATTGCTTAACCCAACAATGTGTGTGTTGTGTATATGTGTGCATCTGTGTATGTGTGTATGTGTGTATTTGTGTGTGTTTTCAGATACATATATACATATACCTTATATTTCCTTTAAAGACCTACAAATGATTGGTTACATATTAGGTTTTCTACTACGGAGACTGACCTAGAAACATTAGAAATCTATAATATTATTTACATAAAAATAATTACAAAAATGACAGACTAAAATAAATCAGTCTGCTGACCTTACCCAAAATTATAACAAGATTGATTTTTAATGAAACACAAAATTTACAACGTATGTGATTCTTCATCACAAATTGTATCTTTTTCACGATTGCTAAAATCCCCTCTTCAACAAGTGATTTAATTCTGCCCTTGCACTTGATTCTCAGGCATACTCTTAATAGATACATACTTCAACAAATGAGTAATAGCTTAGACTGGGCACTTTTCTCCCCACAATGAACACATAAATCTTTATTGTATACATTGTTTTTCTTTTACATAACGGATTTTAAATAAAATAAATCTTATTTCACAGGCAAGATCTCTTTTAGTTCATTTACATATTTTTCTTTGTGAGGTAAACTCTAGAATCATGATATTTAGAATTCTAATTTATGTGCTACTTATTTTATATTTTTTTAAGTAGTGAAGCATTTGTTGCTCTTCCTCAACATGTTGAGGTCAGAATCCATAATCACCATGTAGAAAGCATCTCATTGAAGGAAGGTGGCAACAGACACAGAGAGGGAGAGACGAGCTACTAGTTCAATTGAAATACCCTGAATGCTGATGTTATTTTTTCCTTCCCATAGGGAACCACAGTCAGATATCTCGAGTGCCTGTTGCCATTAAAGTGCTGGATGTCAATGACAACGCCCCTGAATTCGCATCCGAATATGAGGCATTTTTATGTGAAAATGGAAAACCTGGCCAAGTAAATATCTCAATGTTGTTAATGCTGAATATGTTTGTATACCACTGTCTCATATTTAATTGACCTGCATTATCATGTGCATTTGCATTGGTTTGATCTACAAAGTCACAGGCATGAAACTCATCCAAATGGGAACAGAAGGGAATATTTGTCTTTCTAAGATGTTAATTCGCTTCCTATTTATGACCAAATTGGCTCATAAAAGTGGAATGATCCAGTCTTCTATGACCCCAAATTGTTTTAAAAATAATTGTTTTAAAAATTTATCAGATATGGGTGATGGCTGGGGATTATCTTATGGTCCAAGAGCTTGAGTTAATCTTCAAATGCCAGGAATCTAGTAAATAGCTCATGGGAAGCAAGCATTTTCTTTTATATTGAAAAGAAGAATAACACATAAATGTGTTATTATTATTCATAAATGAACCCAGAAACTGTAGAAATCTCTGTGTAATAGACTTATATCTGTCCATGTGCATGTAAGTTTAGGTAAATAGAAGATAGACATCTGTTTTTAGATATGCCCATAAGGCATTTGAATGTGTAGTGATGGGACTCATATTACATAGATAGAGGTAACGCAGACAGAAAAGTAAGGGTAGAATTTAAAAGTATAAAACAAAATGGCCAGAAATATATAGAAGATAAAGAAAGAAAAACAGGAAAGATGGGAAAGGAGGAAGGAGAGAAGGAGAGAAGGAGGGAGGCAGAGAGTGAGGGAAAGAGAGAGGGAGGGAGAGGGAGGCAGATAGGAGGGTGGGGGGAGTAAAATTCAAGAACAAAATCCACAGAAACCACTATGCTCTGAATGTCAAAATGCAACTAGCCTATGTAAAGTTATACAAAACCACAAATGTAATAGATTTACTTTAACAAGGTGCTGAAGTACTGTATGTTTAAGAAATTTATCGTTTTTCAACTTCCTAATTTATTTCTGGATGGTGACATTTTAATCTAAATAAACAGCAGCTGACAGCATGACACTGGAGTTGTTAATCCAACTATTCTTGTGCCTCATGTGGGTGTTAGGCATTAAACTTACTATTTGCCAAGAAGCTTACCTGACAAGAGTCATATTTTTTTTCCTAAAGAAAGAATAGGACTGTAGATACCTAGTTCTATTCTCTCAGTTGATATTACAAAGGATGAAGGGGTAACCTGCTCATAAAAATGTGGCCACATTCTTCTAGAAAATTCTTTGTTATCTAAATGTTTAGATTCTATCTCCCCAGTCTACCAAAAAGCAAAGCAAAACAAACAAACAAACAAAACCACAAAATACACACTTCACACACAGAAAAACTAAAATTCTCATAATAAAATGCATGGTTTTAGTTAACTAGGCATTGTGTTCTTATTAAAACATTCAGCCTTAACAGCTTTTATTTTCAAATTCCAATTCCCAAATTAGTCTTGTTTCTAATTTCATGACATAAAATTGTCAAATATGAATCATACCTTTCAAGCATCATCATTTATGACCCTTGTTGGCAGAATGCATGTATGCGTGTGTTTGTGTGTGTGTGTGTGTGTGTGTGTGTGTGTGTGTGTGTGTGTGTGGGCTCACATGTATGCATGTGAATTCTTGTGCGTATATGCACATGCATATTCCTGCATGGACAAATGTCAGTGATGTTATTTATCCAGGGTGCTGGATTAATAGGCAGAGAGAGTGTGATCAAAATATGGCAGGTCAGGTTCAAGGGTACAGTTGTTAAGTGGACCAGAAAATTGATAGGATAACACAGCCCACCACAGATATAAGCTATGCATTTAGATGTCACACAGAATCTGCAAAATACATTAGAATTTAAATAGAACTTCATTGCTCATTCAGAACTCATCCCACAAGTTCAGAGTCAATGGCATTGACACATCACATGTTGGCCTCAATAGTGATATCGACAGGGATGCTGCTTGAATCTCCAGGAATCTGGAGTTTTGCCCTGTGGAATTTGACTGTTTATAAGATTTTAATGAATTTTTTTTTCAGCAGTTCTTCTTATCTACAGAAAGAAAACCTAACAAACAGAAAACAATGCATTGTTTCCTCACCTATTCTATGCAACATCAAAATAAAAAAAAAGTTGATTCTTTGTTTTATGAGTTTTGCAAATTATAATGAACGGTTTATTTTGTGAACAAATGTGTTTGCTGTGTATGTGTTAGAGCACTATGACCTCTAATGAATGTGCTATTAGCATGCTTACTGAAGTTTTATGTCCATGAAGGGATCACCTCATGTTTGGGCCATAGAGCTGACTGACTGGGGCATGTGTTACAGTTTTAACAAATTTTTGGACCCTCTGAATCCTTTTTGTCACCCAGAATTCATGTAGGATTCTTTATACCATTCCTGCCTAACTGTTAATTATTGAGTATCTAGTTATTTCTACATTTCCACCAAATTTTGTATTATGATATTATATAGTGTGCACTTATAGAGTTTGAAAGATATGTATTTCTTTCTTTTTCTTCCTTAAAATTTCAGACAATGTCTCAGTTTCTATGCCAGGATGGCTTTGACCACAGAATGTCACTGACACTATCCTCACATTCTTGATTCAGTCTTTCTCAGTCATCCTAATCATGACATTATAAACATGCACCACTATGTCCAGGCAGAATATATGTTTCGTCATCTCTAATTATATCACACAAATGGCAAACAAACTTCAGAATTAGTGTTCATCCTTAGTGATCATAATAACATGAAAAGTAAATACTAAAAAAACAAGTATCACTCACTACATTGATAGTTATCTTAGGATTGTTCAACACCTAATATATGTTGGAAAATAACCACAGAAAAGTAAAAGTCACACTCAAATGACTAGTGTGATTGGAAGATACACATTTCTCGAATAGTTTCTTAGAAGTAGCTTCTTAGGAGTCTTTACACCTGGAATCCTTAGCAATATTCTTGGGATAGCTTTTAAGGAGATTATGACCTGGACTGCAAAGTTATATGCAAAATTTTTTAATCTCTCACAAAAAAGGAGTCTAATGTCAACACAGAGATAGAAAATCCAACATACTATTTTCAACCAAATTTTATTTATCAAACACAACCATAATCTAAAAGAAGGTAAAGAAAGATGCCCCTTTGATTTGTCTAGGCAATCAGCTCCACTTCATAACACATCTTATTAAAAAAGGTATAACTATATTTTTGTATAAGAAAAGTAAATCACATCTGTTTTTACGACCTTCTAAAATTAGGAAGCAAAAGATGCAGATTGTAACACTGCTTCCCTCAAGAGAACAACAATCACGGTCCAACAGAGGCAGAAGCGACTGTCCTTCACAGAAAATCATCCCAACTACTTTTTTTGTTTGTTTGTTTTAGAATATTTTAAATGGTCCTGCTAAATAACCAAATGTTACTGTAATGTTTTGGATTGTTATTTATTCTGTTGAAATAACACGTGTAATCGCTAAGTAAGTTGTCTTATATCACATGATATCAAGTGGTAGACACTTGAATAATTTAAGTCAATCAAAATTTGATATGGTTATCTACCAAGCAAGTGGCTCTCAACTTCATTGGAAGCATAGAAAAGATCTCTTCACTTAACCCTGACTAATCCCCCAGGTAAAACTGGGATTACTCATCACATTAAAAATATATCTAGAGCTAGAGATATTGCCCAAAAGTTAAAGGCTAGACTCACAACCAAAAAATATATCTAATAGCTCGTAAATCTGATTGAGAGAGTTTTTTTTTTGTCAGTAAGTGCTCAGTGAACATCAACTATATTCCAGGGTTTGTGTAAACATAAAAAAATTTGTGGCAAACAATACATAAGCAACAAAATGTTATCGTCAATGAATTTTCTTTCTGCTACATGTACATTGATTTAGAATTTACAGATTTTCATGAAAGTCTTTCAAACGCCCAGCACTGGAAGAAACTAAGTGGATCTAAAGAGATAATGATACATCATGAAAAGTCCTCAGATTCTAGGATGAGTTCCAGAGGGACAGAAAACATTGTCTGAGGAGTCTGTTGGGAATAAACTAGAGTCTATCTGAAGACAATGGGGATCCAGCTGGCAGGCAGAGGAGCAGATAACAAATGTGCAAAGACCAGTATCTTCCTTCAGTGTTCTTGACAACTCTACATTCAGAAGCAAACATGGGAAAGCCACGTAGACCAACATCTACCAATGGCTAGAGAGCTTTCCAGAACTCTGTTTTGCATCTTATTTCCTTAATTGGGTTTTGCTAGGAATTTATTTTAGATACTAATGTTTTCCTTAGTGTACATAGATGAATAAGGATTTATTCCCATTAGTTCATTAGCCCAGGTACTAAACAGTCATTTTTGGCATGAGTTAAGGTTTCCTGTTTAGTATTCAAAATTCTTAGATGACAAGTTGCTTAAGCCTTTCATTCCCTCATCTTATTTTGTTCCTATAAATGAATTTAAATGGATTATAATTTGAGTTTCATCAATATCTATACTGAGACCTGCTGTTTAGAATTAAGCCATTATGTCTTTTTTTATAATAAGAATGTAACAAAATAAAAGGACTTTATCTCACCTTCACAAATTTCATATATCTCTGGTAACATTGTAGTCATTTAGCATTTATTTATTTATTTATTATAGAAATATCACAGCTCACCAAAACATACTCACACACACTTCTGAATGATATGTAGCAATGTTTCCATATAAGGAATAGTAACAGAATTTTAGAATTTTTTAAATTGATTTCATTCAATAATGAGGGATATTTCAAAAGTTAATTCATCCAATATTACTACAGAAACAATTGCTTTGCTCTAAAACAGGCAGTATACACACTAACCTTTTGGATGAAAATTTGCTCACATGTATTGCACAACAATAATGATGAATCTATGGTGTACTAATTGTTCTAACATCAATTCGGAAAACAGTATGAAAGGGTGGAGGCATTCTCATGAAGTCTAATGAGAAATACATTGTAAACAGAATAGAGTAGATGAATCATATCAATTAAGATTTTTCAGTTAGAAGAAAACAAAGGTAAACAGATAACAAAACAAACAACAGAGGAGAGCAACAAAATTGCAAGGATCTAGAGTATTGTCAGATGGCTTCTTTTATATTGTTTTTCTAGTTTGCTGTTATTTAAAGTGAAACTAGGAAATGAGAAAAGGACTAGGCATGAATAGGAGTTCCTAACCAGAAACTTAAGCCAGAGCAGAATTTGCAGCAAGATCTCTGCTTGAAACTGAGGATATTTCTGTCTGAGAATAGAAAGCAAGTACTAGTTTAGAGTTTCATGTCTGAATAGAATTTGTGCCAGTATTGGTGAGTGTGAGCAAGCTCACACTATAAAGTGGGAAGAGCCTTTAGGAGGGTATAACTACCAAGAACACTAGAGATCTTTAGTCTCAGGTTTTTGTTTTTTGTTTTTTCAACAGTGGAGACAGAAACAATTGAAGCTGCTTGCTAAATGCAGGAAATAACACATAGAATCATTTAATATATCAAGGACATTGTTGGTTGAGGAGTTTGGCCCTTACAGCTATTGTATAGCCATGGAAGACAAGGCTGAAGAAGAGTATGCTTTCTTTCATTTTGTTTGAGACAGGATCTCACAAGGCTTAATGGACTGACCTGGAATATAATATTTGTTAGAGACTGGTCTGGAATTCATAGAATTCGACATGCCTCTGTGTTGGGATTGAAGGCATGCACCCTCATAAGTCAAATAAAGGTCTTATGATGCTACAGAGAAGTTCCAAATTCAGCTTAAAGGTGCCAAAGCCTTTGTCATTTCTAGAGACTAATTGTACTTCCCAGGGAAAAAGAATTCTGAAATTTTGTAAGTATGTAAAATAACTCTTAGAAACATAGTCATAAGAACAATAAGATTCTGAGTACAAGTGATCAAAACATATATAAGCTCCTTAGAAAAATACCATATTTTACTCAAACACATTCTATGAAACATTAGATTAAAAAAAAAAAGAAAACTTCATAGGAAAAGTAAAGATAGACATACCAAAGAATGAGCTTGTAACTTTCTTCATATGTCTTTCAGTTTCTGAGATCTTTTCTAATAAATATCAAACAGGAAAATAAAATGAAGGTGTTTTGTAACACCTCGGAAGCAGTTGTTATAGGGGATACTATAACCTTTCCATCAGAAGCCCTTTTTCCTAATCAATCTGTGTACACACGTGGGAAGAGGATTGATTTAAAACACAGGAAATTGATGACCTTAACCAAATATGTGAAATACTCCTTTTCACTTGATTTTGCACAGAGTAAGGAGATGGCTGGTTAGGGGAATTCATAAAACCATACATGGAGAAACTATATATATATATATATATATATAAACCTTTTAGGAGGGTTATTACCAGAAGTACAGCTAGCAGAACACAATTTTGAGAGAATGAAAAGGATACATGATAAAATACAATTGAAGAGTGTGGAGTAGAACAATATAAATTTCATCTACATTTAAGACACCAGTTTTGTCACTCAAAATTGAGAAATGGGAGTTAATTTAAGCTATCACACCTTAGGAAACCCTAGGCATGTGAGTACTAATATATTCATAAACACACATACATATAGTTTTAGTTTTGAAGCAGAGCTTCATACCAAGACTTTGTCAGGCTTAACCATAGTTCATCATGAACTACAGATTTTCCTGCCTCTACATCCCAGCTACATAGCTATATATTTAAAAGTTTATATAGCTTGGTTTTTGGTCTTTAGTTTTGGGTTTGTTTGTTTGTTTGTTTTGTTTCTTCTAATTAACTAACAATTGAGCCTCTATCTCCCAGGTAAATAACAATAATAAAAGTTCAATAGGTTTTTTTTTGTAAATAACTAGGAACTAAGGTCAAACATATTATTTAAAACATCCAAGATCCAAACTTCCTCAAAATCCAAAAAGTTTTGTGCTCAAGTATGAGATCTTGTATGGAAAATTTACAGTTGACCTTAAATTAAAGGTTACAATGAAAACACAGTCAGGAGTATAGCTTATGGCACATATGTACTTAGCATTTAGGAGGACCTGGGTTCAGTTCCCAAAACTACATTCAAAAGAAAGTATGTTAACAAAAGACAAACTGAAGTTACATTAAATTATCCTGAAATTGCATATATATGTATGCATGAAACAGAAAAAATTCATTTATAGTTATCTCATAATATATGTGAAAATATCCCACAACTTGTAAAAATACCTGAAATTTGCAATTCTAAAACAATTTACATTAGATAAGGAATAAGCAATGTAGGTGTATTTAAACAATGTCAATGACTAAAAAGCAAAATATACATTATTAGAATTATATTGGTTATGTTTTCTTATCATATTTTTTGATATGGTGGTTTTCAGAAGCACAACAAAAATATATTATAAAAAGTCAATACTACAGAGGACAAGCTACTGTTCATTGTTTGAATGACTCCTTTGATCATTTAAAGATGCCATATCTGTCAATAGAGAAGGAAAGGTCCAGACACTCTTTTATTACTATTTGTATGCATTTGTGAATTAGGATTTGTCTATTTGTTTGAATTTTTTAAGTTCTCTGTGTATACATATAAGAACACATAGTGTCTACATCTTCTTCCAAGCCTTTCTACACCATCCTGAAGAAACACTTACTTGATTACAAATACTGCCTTTTATTCTGGTCCCTGTTCTGGCTGTGATGATCAAGAGAGATGGTGTAAAGAGTGTTTAAAGATACAAAGTGAATTCTTGTGCTGTATGGTTTTTAAACTTACTCACTACTCAGTAGGCATTTTGAATAAGTCAGGTGAACAGAGAGCCACATGTTTGTTTCTTTTGTTTTTCTAAGGTATGCGGAGGAGTATGGTTTTGAAGAAAGCAATACTGACTCTAGATAATAAAAGGATTTAAACATAGACTTTCTAATGACATAAATTGGGTTCAAACTGGAAACAGAGGTATTTGAAAGATGGAGAAAGTAATGGCTACAGTTCTATCACCTTCAAGTGATATGATATAACACCTTCTTCAGAGAATATGAATCCTTGCATATATAAATGAACCAGAAGTTGCATAGGATAGTATTTCTAAAAGTGAGTTTCTGAAAACAATTTGTACTGTGGCATAATATATGACATGTGGGATGGTGTGTGTGTGTGTGTGTGTGTGTGTGTGTGTGTGTGTGTGTGTGTTTGTATATGTTACTGAGTAATGTTGGGAAACATTGAATTAAATATAGTTCAAGAACATTAACTTAATAACATTTTTGTTTGATTACATTCTTCTTGTTTTATGAAGGCACATGAATTTCCAGAAGGGTGATATATAGTTTTTGGTCCAGTAACTCATTTCTGATTATATAATCTCTCAAATTTCTAATAAAAGATATAGATAACATTAATGACTCAAGGGAATCACATGTAAAACATTACCTTTTAAAGAATAAAAAAATAGGACTCAGTTTAGCTTAGGATCTAATGTTTGCCAGGACAAGCAGATATTGATATTTAAAGCTATCTGGTAATAGTTGAGTGTAGATAAGAGACACAGTTAAAAGAGGGATTGTAACTTCATACCTAAGAAGACAACTGAAGTTTTTCTGTAACTGAAAGCTAACTAGTTTCCGATTCAAAAATCTCTGTAATAGAGTGAATGGTTTGTTTTTCACACTAATAATTCCTGGGGTCATGAAAAATACATGTGAGATATGCTGGGTGAGCAAAACAGCACAGGAAACAAAACAACAAAAACCCAACGTATCGAAACACGCCATTCATGAAACTTCATCTCTAGTGTTTTATATCATTTTAATGTCAGCAAAAATGGGGAAGGTAATGCTAAATGTGGGAGGAAGGGTTAGATGTTTCATAGTAGATTTGTGAAGGGCCACATATTTAACTAAGTGACATTGAATCTCCTCATCTCCTTCTTGATGCCCTTCCTGTAGCTCATTCCTTTATGCCGCATGTTCTTGAGAGGCATCTGGCATGTTGGAAGAAAAGTGTGTTTCTAGGTAAAAAAAAAAAAAAACAAAAAACAAAAAAAAAACAAAAAACAAAAAAAAAACAAAGACAGGAAGTCATTATGAATGAGAAAGAAAAGAAAATCCTAAGACTGGGTGGCTAAGCTAAGTAGCCTACACATTCTGTTAGTATCTTTTAAATAGATATGAACTGTGATTACACTTGAGACCTATTAGCTACTTTTGACATAATTGGATCATGTAGTAGACTTCTTTGAGTATAATCCATTTAATATCTGTAATTCTTCCTTTTTTCAGGAAATTATAATTATTTTAATGAAAAATTATTTTCATGAAAATTTCTCTTGGAAAATAAGTCTCAAGTATTTTGTTTTATTTGATTATGGGCACCATAGATGACTAATGAAAACCCTAAACTTTATTTTCATTTATTCATGTAAATTAACAAGTTTAAATAACTTTAGCTTTGAGTTGCAAAATATGAACTACCTAAAGTTTGTTTCTCAGTCATCCATTTCTCTCCAAGTTTAAAAAAAAATAACTGCTGCTATAAGAAATGGGCATTATTCTTCCAGTAAAACTAATTTTATTATTTAATGTTTATTTATTACTTCCAGTTACCTCTCCATAACAGTACCCTCCCTTCACTCCTCCCACTCTTTTCCCCTTCTCCCACCTATTCTACTCCTCTGGTGTGGGGTGCCCCTACATACCAGCCACCCTCAGTTCAACAGTCATATGATGTCTAACAGGTTCCTCTTGTACTGGGAGTCTATATGGCAGCTCCACTAGGGCAGTATCCCACTAACAGAAAACAAAGTCTATGTTCCTGTTCCTTTTACTCTGTTGGTTGTAGGATAGTTATCCTGTACCATATGGCTAAAATCCAACTATAAGTGAATAGATGCCATGTTCATCTTTCTAGGTGTGGGTTAGCTCACTCAGGATGAGCTTTCCTAGTTCCATCCATTTGGCAGCAAGTTGTATAATTTCCTTGTTTCTATTGCTGAGTACTATTCCATTGTGTAAATGTACCACAATTTTTTTTGTCCATTCATTGGTTGAGGGACATCTGTGTTGTTTCCAACTTTTATCTATTACAAATAAAGCTGTTATGAACATAGTTGAGATGTCCTTGTGGTATGGTAAAGTTAATTTTTATAGCCAGAATGAAACTGGCAACAATAGAATACAAGGAAATTTAAAAAAAAATGTTGTATTCTACCATCTTACACATTTTCTTCTTTCATTGAATACTTCTTTTAAATCATTTTCTGATTAAACCACTGTAGGGTAAGTTAAAAAGTAACAAAAGGATATGTCTGACTTACTGTGCTGCAGTTGCATATGCCTTATTGGTTGTCATTATACAGTCTTCCTAGAGAAAATACACATACACAAATATATGCTCATACATTTATACATATACATATACATTCCTGAAGTCTTGAAGAATATTTTCAAAGTTATAAAAACATACTTTCTCACCTAGGCTCCATGTAGAGCTATGATTATTTATATATTAATTTGATTCTGAAATTTTACCCCTCAGAATTAGTAGGGACCCACAATTCTGTTGAAACCAAGAACATGAACAAGGAAGATACAAGGCTCAACTTCCAGTCTCAGTCGTATTATAAATCCAAGCCTAAATGTACAGAAATGCATTTATAAAAAAAATATGAAAGTCAGTGAACTTTGAGTCACCTTGTACACTTGTGAGAATAAGCATATTAAGGATGAGACATATATAATATTTCTTGTGTACTAATAAGTCTCCTAAGGTTTACTTCTTAGCACATTAAAAGAGTTAACAATGATAAAAAAGCCTGTCACCATGTATTTATTCATCTATCCATATTTTATGTATCCAATACCTATTATGTAGTTGCTTGCTACTAAATGCCAGGCATATTGCCATAGCAGAGAGAGGGGAATTTCACAGATTGTATGTTTTGAGACCTAAGAACAAATCAATGATTACCAAATACGAGGACTCATTGGGAACGTTCTAATTAATCACATGATACTCTTGTTAATATATATGATCCCCGAAAAGGGAAAATAATGAGAAACAAATTTTAATAAGAATTAAAAGAAGAATGGATTAAAAAACTGTGGTACATCTACACAATGGAATACTACTCAGCTATCAGAAACAATGAAATTATGCAATTTGCAGCCAAATGGATGGAACTAGAGAAGCTCATCCTGAGTGAGCTAACCGAGACTCAGAAGGATGCGCATGGCATCTATTCACTTATAGTCAGATTTTAGCTATATAGTACATGATATCTATACTATAACCAACACACCAAAGGGAACATGGACATAGACTTTTTCTTTTTCTCCCTGTCAATGAGACACTTTTCCCTAGTGGTGCTGCCTTGTAGGCCCTCAGTGTATGAGGAGGTTCTTGGCCCTCATACGACTGCTGAACTGGGGCAGGGGACCCTTAGTTAGGGACATTCCTCTCCAGAGGAGTGGGATGGAAGGGTTAGGGTTTAGAGGATGGGAGGGTGGGACTGGGAGGAGTGGAAAGAGGACACTGTGATGGAGATGTAACCTGAAGCAATAAATAAACAAACAAACAAATAAATAAACAAATAAATGAATAAAATTAAAAGAAACCCACGCAAATTTAGAAGAATGAATAATTTAATAATATTTAGAACCAGAATTGTGCCATGATACATATTATCAAATTTTTTTTCTTAGTTTCTTCCTTTAAAAGGGACTTTGATGAGTTTCAAGGAATGCAATGTCTGTATGATTCAGAATTCAAGCATGGCCCTGAAATGCATTCCCTTAATAATAGCCCAAATAGTCTTTGCTTTCTTTTTTATAGAGGTGCAGAAATTGTTTTCAGTCTCCATTGAAACTGAATAAGTTTCATAAGAAAGTATTAAAACTTAGATATCTTAGCTGCATAGTAACTTCATAAACAGAAGGGAAGATAACCAAACTGAGTTAGGTATTCACTCCTCATCTATAAACTCTCTGGATATTTTTATAAATGTGCATGAAAGATATTTTTAATAATTTGAATATCAATAGAGCTAGAGATTATAAAAGCTCACAGTAGAAACTGCGATTTGTACTTGCCCGCTCTGCACTTGCCTCTGTAATAGGACTCTCGGAGGATTCACTCCCTTGACTATATCTGAACTTCTTTTTCTTCCACCGTTTAAACTAAGTGTATTCAGATGTTATTACATCTTTGAAAAACTTAACCTTCTTAATATGAGTATCATAATGAATTTTAATGGCACAACACCCTTCAAATGATCTACCAGTGTCAACATTTAGATAAAATGCCCAACAGTGGTTATCTGTTTAGAATAAAATGAAATGTCAAATATAGTTTAACCAAAAATGTTAACCACAGCCACTTTATGGGGTGTTTGCAAAGTCAATTAGATTCCCTATTTTAATCACATTCTTCCAAACACATCATGAATTTAACATTGTTTGACTCTTACAATAAACTTTTTCCTTCCTAATTATTAACACCCGCGAGCACCTCTATTTTCTATCATGGATTAAAAAATGGTTTTCAGACTTAAAATATATATCAGAATCATATGGGTTGTGGAATATGCATATTTGTATTCCCAGCTCTGACACTTTCTGGTTTGGTAGTTTTGGAGAAAGTTTAGTCCTGGGTGACATAAACGATGGAAAAAAGCATGTTTCACTTCCAGTATGATGTTCAGAAAAAAGTTCTGAGATGTAGTATGGTAAGTATCTCTATGCTTTTACTACATATAATATAAATTATGGATTGTATACATTTTTTCATTATGGTGGATTCACTAATCAAATAATTCTTATGTGGGTAATTTTATCAGTACATATGAGCCTTTACATTCACATTATATATAAATACTATGAATATTAGCACATTATTTATGTATACCATTAGAATGCCCTTATTAATGGCTGAACTCCATGCCAGATTATAAATAAATTATCTCTTCAACAGTTCCATTCCTAATATACACTCTCATACATAGTGAATGACTTCTGCAACAGTTGAACCTGGCAACAGAAGGTTTGTGGAAACAAGATAGGGTAAATAGGGGAAAAGATGGCAGAACTGGTTCAAAGGAGACCCTTGTCTTCTCCTTAAGTTTATAATATAAGATTCTAACACAGTTGTTTTTAACTAAAGGGATAAGTTTGCACCTGTCTATTAAATAACTGCACATTAATGCTTCTCTGAAGAACTTTCTTCATTAATTATCTTATGTTACTCTTTATCTCTAATTTAGTTTTTATAAAATTATGGCCTCAGAGCTTTCCCATGCTCTTAAATGCCAAGCATACAAGCATATATACTATGTGTTTAGTAACGATAATTTCTTTCTTTTCAAATCTAGTTAGAGTTAGGTTGCTTCCATGTTTGAGTAACAATAGTTTTCTAACTACCAAACATCATGTCACCAATAAGAAACAATGTCCTTAATAAAAACAATAATAGTAACCATGAATAACATTTCATCAGACATTTCATAACAGCATTATGTGAATTTACAAAACAAACAAACAAAAACCAAATTTACCCATGAGAAAAACACTCTCTGTGTTTTAGACTTTAAAGGAAACTAAGTTTCAGAATATCTCAAATTACTCTTTTTTTTTAATAATTTATTTTTTATTTCTTCAAGTTACATCTCAATCACAATCCCCTCCCTACTCCCCCCTCCAGTCCCACCCTTCCACCCTCCTCCCCCTCAGCCCCACCATC
>CAJQZJ010000279.1:3026049-3086000 GCA_907164525.1 Lophiomys imhausi
TTAAGGTATTTATTTTTCCCCCCAACAGCTCTCCCTTTCAGTCCAAAAAATGGTTCTTTTTCTTATAACTATAAATACAATACAAAACAACAGAAATAAATAGGCCACAATTATAAGAGTTATATGGCTTAGCATACATTCCCAATGTCCAGTCCATATGTATTTGGCACCTGACTTTAACATTCTACTATCTAACCATCTCCATGAGTTTAAAGTTCTATATCTAACTCAGTTTTCATACTAACTTGCCTCATAATTTTAAAAATATCTTCTTAGATCCAGAACACCCTCTTCGGTATTGATCTTTGTATATTGATACAAAATTAAGATTATATTTGGCCACATTGGTATTGATCTTTGTATATTGATACAAAATTAAGGGTAACGCTTCTTAAAGGTATTGTTCGTAGTAATACTTAAAAATGAAATGTCAAGTTTTGACCTCTTGCTACCAACCGACATAAACTGTTTAGTATAATTAAGAAACATTTATTACATTCTTAATCTATACTTTTAAATGATTTGGAATTAATTCTTCTCCACTGATATAATAATGATTTATAAATTTAAGTCTATGAGAATAAACTCTTTTAAAATTTTGCAATGTCCAAACATCCAAATCCACACTTCATGACTGGATTGCTCTCCTGCTCAATTTGGTCTTCAGGAAGACAGTTGAAATACTTTGCATTTTCTAAGAAACTCACAGCCATGCCTTCCATCTCAAAATTATTGTGATCTTTCTTTTTAAATAGATTGATCTTCAGGCAATTTTTCCCTCACTAATTTATAATCAAAGACAAAATGAGGTTGGAATGAGCTGTCTCTTTTATGCTACACAGTTGAATGATTTCACAAATAATTCTTCCTTGAAGTATATAGGAATAATATTTCTATCATAATAAGGTGGCAGGTTTCAGTATGGAGGAAGGAAAAATGGAAGGTCAAAAATGAAGAGCCATTTATATTATGCACACCTAAAATTCAGAGCACATTGGGTTTTTTAATTTTGTAGTACTGTTGGTTTCTTCACCTTTTAGTTGGGTGAATTTATAAACAAAGAGTTTTGCTGGCCACATCTCAGTATTGGTTTCTAGTCTAACCATGGAAATGGAAAATACTCAACAATTCAATACAAGAAGACAAGGAAGATAAATGGACCTTTTAAAGATACTGAAATATCTTGCTTGAAGGAAATTTGAGGTTTGCAGAACCTGCTTTTCCCCAGACTGCACACTGTAGGTAAAATAATTTTTTGATTGGAATTGCAATATCACTGGCTACTGAAAAGGGAACTTCCGTGACTTGTATTAAAATACCAAACTGACTTAACAGAGAGAAATGTGGAAATTGAAGTTATTTTCTTTAAGGAGAACCCATGAGAGGGAAATACACAGTGAAGTTAACTTAGACATTACTTACTTGTGGCTGAAAAGAATCTAGCAAAAGAATCATAATCTCATATGAAGATTTCTTTTCCTCCCCTTGGAGACCTTTGAGTTATCTCTAGTACTACTGATAAGACCCTAGACCTGTCAATGAGTCTCTGTGAGAACACATGAGAGTAATATGAATAAGCTCATGGAGTCCAACACCAGCACTACAAACAAACAAACAAGAACTATGTCATTCTCAACAAATGCTTTTTAAAAACATGTAACTACCATGAATTTTGAATTGAGCTTTTGAATGAACATGGCTTGCATTAGTTTGGTGTCTATAAATTACTTCTAGAGATTGTAAATCATGCTTTGTCTTCAGAGTTTTATCTCAACTGATGGCTTACTTCAGGTTTATATGTTTGACACATTTTATACTATCAAAATATCCATCATAGGAATATTAATTCTATAGGTAAGTTACTGTGAGCTCTGTTCTCTCATCTATAATATCAGGATAATTGTACCTAGCTTCCACTGAGCTGTGCTGTGATAGATATCTACGAACTCAGACTGACATCTCTGAGGATGTGGAAAACCACTCATCAATAAACAGGATATAATATTTTTCTATATAAATCTCATTTCTTAATCCTTTATCTCTTTAATATATCATTCCTAACTAGGTCTCCTTAAAGTTTTTTCACCATGATTTTTTTTTTAATACAGAACAGCAATTTTCAAAGTGACATCATCAATAAAGACACTTATCATCATGGATACGTTTTGCAATCAATCTTCTGACACAATATTATAGTTCCGATGGTGTTATTTCAGAAAGAAAAATGACTTATAGAAGAAGAACAAGGAGGGGGAGAAGATGGGTTCTCAGATTTAGTTGTGAGTGTGAAAACTTTCCCTTTGTTTTTTTGTTTTGTTTATGAGTGTCAGTTACTTTTTCCTTTTCTTTTCTTTTCTACTTTTTTCTTGTCTATTCTTTTCTTTTCTTTTTATATCTCTTTCATCAAAGTGAAGCTCAGATTTCTCTCCATAGTGGATACTCGATTTTCAATGTTCTAGATCACTTTCTATCATAATACTGAGTTGTAGGTACTCTAAGAGAGACATTTTGCCTAAGTTTGATAGTCAATCTCTGTCTAAATTTTTAACTGTTGTTAGCTCATTTCAGACTCCTAATGTCCCCAAATCAAAATTTGTGGTCTAAAACTGAAAGCATATTTTTCTGATCAAAAGCCAGCCAGATTGAATATATTCCCTCCTGTAGACTCATCAAGAAATATTATCTTTTATTCCGGATGAAGGGAAATTGCTTCTTCTTCCCTTGTTGAGCTAGTTCCATGCCTCCAGGCTGATTTTGAGCCTTAGCTCTTCTTCATTCACAGTTGCCTGGTAAGACATGTGTTCTCTTTCTGACTAACTTAGGCCTCCTTAGTTCTTCTATCACTCTAAGATGCTTTGAAATAAGGAAAGCCTATTATAAATTACATTTCTTTCCTCAAGTGCTCGTTACTAGAGACCCCATCTTTCAGTAGCAGCAAATCCATTGTTACAACCTTTTCCAGACACTTTGTGCCTGTGTGAATATAATGAATACCTTTTCTTGTATTCCAATATGGCAACACTGCACTCAGTTCCCATAGTAAACTTTCCCATAGCACACTCACTGAACCAAATAGTTGTTGCTATATATTTTTCAACCATTGCTCATACAGATCTTGGAATTTCCTTTTCAATCATAGAATGCATGGCTCAGCCTTCACCTAGAAATCCAGGGGAACTCTAATATACAAAATAAGATTATTCCTAAAATTAAAATATCTCTGATTTAGTAATGCATGGTTTACTGTTTATTGTTATATTTATCAGCAGCAGCACGTTGTTGATAAAAATGCATTTATCTTTATAAACTTCAATTACAGATAATGTGTAAGTTACAAAAAGTTGAAAAGATCCATTGTTTTATTCTAAGTTATGCATGACTATACAATATGATTCAGAAAACTCGAAGTTTTATTTTCTTAGACTCATGTAAATTCTTAGTTTCCATACTTTTAGCGTCTATGTTTTCTTTAAAAATATTACAGGGTAGGAGCATCTTCAAAAATGAAGGATTTTTTACAAGTATTGAAAAATCTTAAAATCATTACTTTGTTCAGATATAGCAATGCCTTTATTATCTAGTTTTCAGTGTTCATTATGGGAGACAATTTAGTTTAGACACTGAAGACCATTGGGATATAATTTAGAAACAGCATATATTTGTATGTGTGGTTGTCAAAATTGTGACTTCTATCAGAGCTTCTCTGTCACTTTGCTAGTAATCATTTTCAGTTCTCATAGTACATTCTATTAAAGAAGATCTTTGAAAAAAATAAGCTAAGTTGTAAACTCCACGTATATACTTTCCTTACAGTTACAATGGATATTTTTAATATGTTAGGACACAGACCTTTTCTTTGACAATGTTGCTTTCTGAGACTTTTAAAAAATATCTTTAAAAGAAAAATATAGGGGTATGTTGAACACTAAGAGTTGTGTATAGAACAACTAAAGTTGTCTTTTGTTTTTAGCCAGACTCGTTTGTACTCTGATACTATTTATGTCATTGAAGAATAATGTTATTTACTGATTTATTATCTCTTTCTAAGATCAGAAATAGATCTTAGCTATCTGTGAGTATCAGACGAACACAACTCTGTTCTGAAAAACAAAACCCAGGGTTAAATTTAAATGTGGAAACAAAATGAACTGTCAGCCTATGCAAATTTTCCTTTTCTAAAAACGTACTGAATGAAGTTAGCAATCATTTCATCTCTGTTCAGCACAGAAGCATGCATTTTGAATTAATTTGAACATTTTGTAGACAAAACATTAGGCATACATGACATTCTGTCTGGGGATGTGACCTGAATGATGCACACCAACTCCTGCGGTTTCTACAGATTATTTTAGTAGACAGAAGCTAGAAAAGAAGTGGATAAAGAAGGGATGGAAAACATTGTTGATGGAAAAGGAAATGAGAGTGGGAAATGTACATAGCTGAACATTGAAAAAGTTGGCTGGGAATGAATTAGAATAAAGGATTAAGGAGAACCTGGAACAACAAAAGAAAATGCAGGTGTCATAATAATGTACATGCACATTTGGGCCTTTACTCTTCTGTTTATCATCTATAAGAACCTGCATAAAAATAGGAACAATTTTGTACTGATAACTTTAAAGTGTGAATAATATTTGCTGTTATGTTGTTCTTAATATTAAAGTATTAAGTAAAGTAAAATCAAAAATGTTACTGAGCTAAGCCCTCATGGTTGACAAATTGGAAACAAACAGTAGCTAACTTCTCCTTTTCTTTTCTTTCCCATACATTTCTTGTGATTATCCTAAATCCATTTCATCTGCTCACTGTTAAAAGTAGAAACATCACTAAGAAAGCAGAAATAAGTGTTTGAGTGAAAACCAGCACTATGTCTTATTGGATATTATCTAGTAGGCCAGGAATCCAACATGTCAATGAATCTTTTCCAGTACTAAAGCAGAGGCAAAGGAGAAAAAGGAGAGAGGATAACTTAAGTAGTTTATTGAATATATCCCTAATTATGGTAAAACAAACAAAAACAAACACCAAGAGTAGCAAAGTATTGGAGTTTTCCATACTATTAGGAAATATGTATAGTTCTTGGAAAATGAGATATTAGAGAGTTGGTATGATGACCTAATTTTTAAGATAGGAGTACCATATCATATGTATAGTGATTCATGAAGGTATTGAATGATAATTACAAGGTTTGAGTATGTTAAAAAACAAAATAACAGCTCAGTGAAGTTGATTGTCATTGTTATTTTTCCTCTGCCTATCCATAAGCTCTTGGTTCATTTCAAAATGCCAAATTAGTTAGACATTAAATTCCTTCTTGGAATTCCAATTATCCTGGAATGTAAACCCTCTCCTTTCTGCCTTCTTCAGCTAGCTAATTTCTAGTCATTGATAGTAACTACAGGATACTGTCTCCTCATTTTTTATTGTTAGCAGGTTTTGTGACATTTGCCCTATTGACTTCATTCATAGTGTCTCATGGTTTCTCTTAAGGCAGATGGGAATCAAGAAACATCTCTTTCACATATTCTAAGGTTATTAATAATAGATCATATTCTTATTCACTCATTCATTAATTTGATATCTATAGGGCCTCACAAATATCAGGGAGTGCTCTGTGAGTTGAAAATAGTGTAGTGAATAAACCAGAGATTGATTTTTTCCCCCTATATACTATATTTTGTTCTCTTTTGGCATCACTTTTTGAATACCAATTGAATTCTCACAGAGAATGTTATAATTTAGCAGGAATGTTTCTCCTATAGTATCAAAATTCATAAGTTGGTCTGCAGAGTACTATAATTTAGAGTGGTAAGAACCATATTCCAACTTCTATACTGTAATAAAGTTTACTCTTAGACCTAACCCAATTTTTGGACCTAGGCCTACATAAAAAAAGAATTAGTTTTTGTAGATTCTATCATTTCCATCTTAAGGAAGCATTAGGATAGTCAGAGTGGGTGATACCAATCAATAATCATGGACAGCTGATTCTCCACTGAATTTCATATTGATGCTTCCATTTTAAGAAAGTATAGATGAGGGATATTGAAGCACATTATTAAATGCAAGGTCAAAACATGTTGGTGAGCCATTTATAAATGCATAGTTACCGGCAGATGTAACTGATCTTTTAAATTATTATTTAACACTTATTTATTTATTACTAAATTCACTTATAACAAACACCAACAATTTCTTAACTATTAATCCTATAAATTCCTACAACCCCTTTAACCTACCCACTAAACCTATTGATAATTATAACAACTACTTTCATAACCTTTTAGAATGATACAGTCTCTGGGGCAGGTCCTCAGTCGTCAGGAACACAGTCTTTGTTGTAGATTCTTTAATGCACTTAGCAGTCCTTTTTCTGGATCTCTCAGATGCAGGTTCGTCAGGGTAAGTTGGTTATTGCAGTCTCACCTTAAATAAGGCTTCATGCTTTCTTCTCTGTGGGAGAACCCAGCCGTCTGCAGGCCAACTTACTTCTTTGAATCAGGAACTCAGCTGCTCTGCCTCAGTCCTTAAAGCCAGGCACAGTTTCCTTTAGGCCACTGTTCAGACAGATTAAACCCCTCTAGGCAAAAGCTGAGCCACAGGGTTTAGTCCTTGGCCTTTTGGTATCTTGCTCAGGCTTTCTTTGCTCACTGGCTTCTTTCTGCTTCAGGGAGAGAGCTGGCCATCAATGGCCAGCCCTTTTTTCAGCAGGACTCTTGGAGCTCTCTAGCATCAGGGGCCTCTTCTTCTTTCTGGGCTCCATGCACTGTCCTTAAATAGGAGGAACTCTGTTTCAGCTTAATTTGGGCTCCGCCCACTTAGCAGCTGAAAACAATGTCAGGCCAGATACTTTGTTTCTTCAAGTCCATTAAGTCTTTCCTGTTTTCCTGACTTCAACCTTGTTTTTCAGTCTATTGAGTCTTTCCTGTTTTTCCTGACTTCAACCTTGTTTTTCAGTCTATTAAGTCTTTCCTGGTTTTCCTGACTTCATGCTGATAATGCCGTTCATGCCCCGAATTAAGAGACAGTATCAGAAACCCCTATATATTTTCTAAATCTAATTTATCTAACCCCTACAGGCGGATACAGTGATTTTTCTTATGTTATAGTAAATGTACACTGAGTGATAATTCTATTTTGCTGTGGGAATGTGAAAGTTATGATCCAATCTCATTATACATAGTTCATGCCTCTTCCTGTTTCTATGCCTGTTTGGTTTGGATACCTGTTGTCAATTAAGGGAAGTTTTAGCTAATTCTCTGTAAGCAGTATTTACAAAGGTCATCTGGTTCATGGGCTTAGTCTATAGGTTCTTAATGTTGCTATGAAAGAGCAGTGGTTGGTGTACTTTTATAAAGAAAGATAATAATTATTATCTATATATCAGGATTGATTACTTAGTAGTTTTGCTTTCCTAATGGTAGTTGCTTGATAGATTTTTTTCCTCTATTTCTTGATTACATTATTCTATGACTTGGAATGCTACTTAGCTTAGTGATATGGAAAACAAAATGCTAAAGGAAGTATTTGCAATTACCAGACAACATACTTTCTTTCCTTTCTCAAATTTTAAGAAACCATGCATATATATGGAAGTGATATTTACTCCAGAAATTACAGGATTGCATCTCTAGATATTTACACACTAGACAGTATTATTTAACTATTACTCTTCTATAGCATTAACTTATCTCTTTCTCACTATATTTTGGCAGAATTCTCGACCTACTCAAGAACTAAATATTTTCGTGTATAGGGAGAACTCTAAAAGCAATGACAGGTGTTTCCAATATTTCAGATATCAGTAATTCTGCATATTTTCTATAGAGGAATAAAAGGAAATGAAAGATATCTCTTGTGATAATTCGTTATTTGATTCAATTTTTGTCAGAAAGACATTTCTGAAGAGCTCAAGGAAATGTTTTAAGAAGTATATTTTCTCTAATATTATATGTTTAGTGAATAAAGTTGTGATATAGGTGTTTTGCCTAAAGGATGAAATAATACCCCAACATTGTTTTAAAAATTATATTGTCATGAGCTATTTCATAGTTAGCAATAAACTACATGGCCACAAGACAGTTATGACTACAGAAAATAAATGAATGTTCTTGTGATTCTAAAGAGTTTACATCTTATTCTGATGTTTCATGTAGCATATTAAGTGTCCCCCAACACAGTGAATATGTATTTACATATGTACGAAGTTTAACACAGAAAAGAAGATAAACAAATAGTACTTATATCTGTAGTACACATGCAAAATTATGTCAGTGTATCTTCAAATCTTAAATATTTTAAAAGGAGGGCTGGGAAGATGACTTAGCAGGGAATGTGTCTTCTGCTCATACAGGAGGGTCTGAGCTTAGTCTCCAGTCACTAGTGTGAAATGTCTGACATAGTGCTCATCTATGACACACACTTGATTAAGGTGCAAGACAACTAAAGAGAAACATCTCCCTGGAGGTCATTGGCCAGAGAGTCCAGTAAAATTACTAAGCTTTGTGTTCCTGGAAGTACCCTGTCTCAAAAAATAATTTGAGGAGTGGTTGAGAAGATACCAGACACTGACTTCTGACTTCCAGAATTGTATGCATATACAGTTTGTACATTCATGTACTAATGTGCATTTACATGCACATACAAAAATACAAATGTAAAATACATAGACAGTTAAATGATAGATACAGATAGATAGATGATGGTAGATAATAGATAGATGATAGATAGAAAGATATATAGATAGATGATAGTAGACCATAATAGATAGATGATAGTAGATCATAATATATAGATGATAGTAGATGATAGAGAGATGATAGTAGATAATAGATAGGTGATGATAGATAGATAAATAGATAGATAGATACATAGATACATAGATAGATAGACGATAGATAGATAAATAGACAGATGATAGATAGAAAGATATATAGATAGATGATAGGAGATAATAGATAGATGATAGATAAATAGATAGATAGATAGATGATAGTAGATGATATAGAGATAAATGGATGGATGGATGGATGGATGGATGGATGGATGGATGGATAGATAGATAGACAGATAGATAGATAGATAGAACAAAACTTTGGGTATGTTGTGAAACATATAAGTCAGCATGAAAATGAATTTCTTTTATAAATGTTGGTGGTCAAATCTGCCATGAAGAGTTTCATGGTGAAGAGATTATTACAATTGTTTTTTTCTCAAGGCAACAAGACAAAATATATATTTAACTATATATAGATTATATGATTAGACAAAGACGGGAATTGAAAAGTTACCCCCAGTGTGCATTATTATAGAGATTATTAATCAAGTTCATGTATTTTTGGAATTTTGACTTTTCATAATTTTGATATTGGAGAGATTTGATGATTTTTTTAAATATGTGTTTTATATTTAAGAGAAGCAATGGCTAAAGTGTGTGGATATTATTTTCTACTACTTTATATGACCTACCATCTGTCATCTTCTCTGGGCATTACAGAGATATCAGCTCAGACACTGACTGAAATCTCACCAGTCACCAACGCTTTTTGAAAACCTGATGGTTTATTCCTAAAATGATTTGTTAATAAAATTATTATTTTATTTTCTCTTTTTTCACAACATTTGATTTTATTTTGAAAATTTTAAGAGTTTATATATCTTCAACTATACATTAAAAAAAAAAAAGGTGCCCTGATACCAATTTGGGAGAAGGAGAAAAATAGACCAGTGGTTCAATGGAATTGAATTGAAGACCCAGAAATGAACCCACACACCTATGGTCACATAATTTTTCACAAAGAATCCAAAACCATACAATGGAAAAAGGACAGCAACTTCAACAAATGTTGCTGGTCCAACTGGATGTCAACATGTAAAATAATTAAATTAGACCCATACTTAACATCTTTTACAAAACTTAAGTCCAAGTGGATCAAAGACCTTAACATAAGGCAGGACACACTAAATCTACTAGAAGAGAAAGTGGGGAAAACCCTCGAACTCATTGGCACAGGTGACAACTTCCTGTGCAGAACACCAACAGCTCAGAATCTAAGACCAACAATCAATAAATGGGAATCATGAAACTGAAAAGCTTCTGTAAGGCAAAAGATACTGTCATTCGAACAAAACAGCAGCCTACAGATTGGGAAAAAATCTTCACCAACCCTACATCTGACAGAGGGCTAATATCCAAAATTTACAAGAAACTCAATAATTAAATTCCAAGAAACCAAATAACCCAATCAAAATATGGGGAACAGAGCTAAATAGAGAATTCACAATGGAGGAATCCCTAATGGCTGAGAGACACTTGAAGAAATGCTCATCATCCTTAATCATCAGAGAAATTCAACTCAAGATGACTCTGAGATTCCATCCCACACCTGTCAGAATGGCTAAGATCAAAAGATCAAATGACAGCACATGCTGGTGAGAGTGTGGGAAAGGGGAACCCTCAACCATTGTAGGTGGGAGTGTATGCTTGTGCAACCACTATGGAGGTCAGTCTGGTGATATCTTAGAAAACTTGGAATAGCTCTGCCTCGGGACCCAGCCATACCACTTCTGGGTATATATCCAAATGATTCCTCACCAAATCACAAGGAAGTTTCCTCATCTATGTTCATAGCAGCCTTATTTGTAATAGTTAGAAACTGGAAACAACCCAGATGTCCCTCAACCGAAGAATGGATTAAAAAACTGTGGTACATCTACACAATGGAATACTACTCAGTTATCAGAAACAATGAAATCATGCAATTTTCAGCCAAATGGATGGAACTAGAGAAGCTCATCCTGAGTGAGCTAACCCAGATTCATGGCATCTATTCACTTGTAGTCAGATTTTAGCCATATAGTACAGGATAACTATATTTCAACCAATGCACCAAAAAGAACATGAGCATAGACTTTGTTTCCTGTCAATGAGACACTTTGTCCTAGTGATGCTGCCTTGTAGGATCCCAGTGTATGAGAAGGCTCTTGGCCCTCATATGACTGCTGAAATGGGGCGGGGGACTGTTATGTAGGGACACTCCACTCCAGGGGAGTGGAATGGAAGGGATGGGGGTAGAGGAAGGGAGGGCAAGACTAGGAGGGGTGGACACTGTGATGGAGATGTAACCTGAAGTAATAAAGTAATAAATAAATATTTTTTAAAAATAGAATGAGAAATGAAATTGTCTATTGCATGTATTATAATGACCTAGCACAAAAAAGTTTATTGTGCCTGCTACTCAGTGAGAATCTGTAATATGTCAAATGTTGTTTTAGACTCTGTAGGTTTGAAGCTCATGGTGGAAATTGGAATTAATTACATTACTACCAAGAAATTAAGGAACTATACATTTAGTACTAAGTTTAGTGAGGATAATACTTTTTAATATTTTGGAGATCTGAAGTATCTAGTATGCATTAAAAAGAAGACAAATTATTCAGATCTATTTACTATTTAGCTTAAATGGATAAAAGGGTCTATCTCCCAGTTTCGAGCTTGAATTTGATTTCCAGGCCCATATAGTAGAAGGGAAGAACTGGCTGTCAGAAGTTGTCCTCTGAACTCTCTAAATAAATAAATAAATAGATAGATAGATAGATGATAGATAGATAGATAGATAGATAGATAGATAGATAGATAGATAGTTGATGGATGGATGGATAGGAATTTCTACAGCACTATAATTCCACGTCAACAGTATCCTTATATTGTTCTATACTGTTTAGTAAAACAACTTGAATCTTTTTAAACATTTATTGATTAATTCTAATTATATCTCAATCACAGGCCCCCACCCTCTTGCCCTCTCAGTCCACCCTCCCACCTTCTACCATCTATCCTTCTCCTCTGATGTGAGCGGGACTCCATATATCAGTCTCCCTCAGTTAATCAGTCATCTGAGTTCTAAGAATTTCCTGATGACACCTGACTTTGCAGCTCAGCTAGAATAAAGTGTCCCTCTAACAGCTAACAAAGTCCATGACTGAGATTGCTCCCCCTCTACACTTGCTAAGGGATATGTATGAAGACCAAGTTGCCTATCCTCAATATCTGTTTAGGGGGTCTATGTATATTCTAATCTTCTTTCTTCTTCTTTTGGTTAGTGTTTCAGTCTCTGTAAGACTCTAGGGGCCTAGCATGGTTGGTTCTGTGGATATTCATGTGAACAACTTAAATCTTAATGTCATTAAGTGAAGGACAACTAGTTGTAGCAGTCATGAGTCACATCAATATTCTCTTTACCTGGATACCTATAGCTGTATCATGTTCATATGTAACAAGCTATAGACTTAGTCTCATGTCTATATCATCCTGAACTTACTTGTTTTCACTGACTACTCTGCCTACGTTTTATATACCCCAGTTCTACCTGCACAGGGATTTCATCACACCCAGTGGCTAGGGCTTTGCATCTCATAAATCTAAAAAATGTTACCACAGAGTTGACTATAAGACAACCTCACAGATTCAATTATCAATTCTGATTCCCCTTTCCATATATTTATACATTTGTGTCAAGTTGACAAAACAGAAAGAAAGCAATTAGCATAGCATGTTAAAACATGAAAGAATCTTCACTATTTAAATGAATAAAACCAAGAACTACGCACTTATTTATGAACAGGGCCATATGAAAGTTTCAAGAACTTAATCTCAATGAAATTGCTTATTGAGATGTTGTTATTGAGTCCAATACTCTGAGATTTAAAGTGTAGACACTATATATGATAAGAGAGGCACATTTTCAAAGAGAAATGTTGCTGTTATTATATTAATCATATGCTTAGTTCCCTTATACAATATCTATGAAAATAACTAAATTAATATTAGCAAAGAATTTCTTGTTTACTTCCCTCAAAATAAAATTTTGCTGTCAGTACACTGTACTGAAACTAGATCATCATGAATAAAAGGCAAGCTGTCTCTCATTGAGCTACAGGCCAATTCTAAAAGTACAATTCCCAATATTAATTGAAGCCAGATATTATAAAACCCAAATCTTACCTATGCAATGCTCTCATTGAAATGGACTGGGTTGAGGATGGGAGATATTTGTTTATATTAAGTCTGGCTTATTTCACTTAATATTTAATTTCCTGTTTCACCAATTTGCCTTGAAAGTGACATATTTTTTTTTGGTTTCAATCACCTAATTTATTATGCATATATATCTGAAATGAAAGTACAGATAGAACTATTTGGCAAGAAGAAGCAGCCTAAAGGGAGGGGCCACAAGAAAAGGCAATAGGAATTTGAATGTAAGCAGAGTACATGATGCATATGTGTGTGTGTATACATATACACATACACAAATTTCTCAATGAAACACTTTATTTTATAATGAATATATACTGATAATTAGCAATAATTCATATGGAAGCTAACAGCGAGTTGGTGAGATCTTATTTGAGGAAAAACAGATGGACTCATACTAGGAATATGACTGAAAAATCACAGTAGCTATGGAATCTCTGCCTTAACGTTTTCCCCATTTTTCTCAATATATTGTGATTTCATTGATTAGGTTTTTATTTGAAGGGATAACATGGCATAGAATTTCTAAAAACAGATAACATAAACTACTTTATAAACTACTCTCTTAGTATTGTTATGATGGCACAACATGATCAAAAGCATTTTAGGGAGGATAGGGTTTAATGGCTTATGTATTTCAAGACACAGTTCATTGTTGGAAGCCAAAGCAGGAATTCAAACCTGGCAGGAGCTTGGAGGCAGGAGCTGATGGAGAGCAAAGGATGGGGTACTGTTTACTGACATACTCCTCATGGCTTGCTCATCTGGTTTCTTACAGCACCCAGGACTATGGGCCCAATGATGGCACCACCCACAAATGGCTGGATCCTCTCCCATTAATCACTAAGAAAATTCCCTACAGATCTGCCTCTAGCCCTGTCTTATGGAGATATTTTCTCAATTGAGGTTTCTTTCTCTCAAATAACTCTAGTTTGTGTCAAATTGACAAAAAACAACTAGAATGTACAACCAGTCAGGTCCCAAATATTACCAACTCTGAATGTCTTTCTTCAGAGTATCAGGTATCTAAGATGCTTTATGTAGTTTGAGTGTGCTTCAATAGAGATACTGAGGTTCAAAGAAGAGAATTTGGTGTTAGGAAAGTTATGAACTCCATTAAATGATGCAGTGTAACTCAGAGGTCTACTCCCAAAATATGCTCATATTGATAAACAGGGAAAGGCTGTCATTTCCTGATAGACTGAAGAATTCTTGATAGCCTCACTTTGTTCATTTGATTTTGGGATTAGGGAAACCAAAAGAAAATCATGTTAATGTGTGTCTGGCAGCATAAATGGAATACATTATCCAGATCATAAAAGAAAAAAAAGTATTATTCTGATCTTTTAGGCTAACAGAAGCCCTTTGCTGGTAAGTTCTCCCTGTACACTGAAATGCCTTGATGGATAGTTTCATCATAGTCAGAAGAAACAGAGGAAGGTCAATTTTAAATTCAGTAAATATAGAGTCAGGTAGGCAGCATGAATAGCTCAGTGGCATCAGTGTTGTAGGTGAATGGCTTCCTCCACTTCTCCTAGGAAGCTTTTTGATAGGGAGTGACTCTACTGTTTAGAAAGTTATGAATTGCAGTTGTCCATAACATAATTTACATTGTGTTACATTGCAATATGTCATTGTGAGATGTGACATAATATAATGTAAGTGACAGTTTGCTAAATTTTTACAGCAGGAAAACTTTTCTTTTACATCCAGAATCTGCTATCAAATTTGATAGCAGCTATCAATCCTTTTTTTTTGCAGACAGATCAAAAGTCTGATGTTCATGAAAAGCAGGTCATTTTGAAACATTCACAAATACTTCAGTGCCTACGCATTTCAGCAATAATAAATTAGTTTAATAGATACTTTGAAAGCTGCATTAGTCTTTACTCAAACTTTACTTTTTTCACCTCTTAGAATGTAGCAATATTGTTCTAGAGTGCAAGTTTATTTTATGGGCATTACTAACAAATGATGATTATATAAATTATTTATTGTCTTGTCTATAGCAATGAATTATACCTGGAGGTGATTTTATAATCCGGGATGCATTGATAATGTATCATAAGGTCACAGTCAGGAGAAGTTTGCAGGGATGCAGTGATCATCTGATCTTAGAGATTGTTGTCAATTAACCTGAACATAGTTACAATCGCATCTGAAGTTAGCCCAAATGAACGAATGTTTCTATTCATCTGGTACTTAACACAGGGTGTAGTGTTCTGTGATTTAAATATGCAGATAACTTTTTGAGCAAAAGGGGCAGTTATAGAATCGTTTTTCATATCATATCTGGTTTTTCCCTCTTAGGTCCCAGTAGTCCCAATTATAGGATCAGGATCTATAGGTGATGAATGTATTCTGTATACATCTCAACTAGACATCCTTTAAAAATAGACTTTATTAATTGTGACAAGAAACAGGTTTCATTGGGACATTACTATGTCTACCAATAATGTTCTTAGGTTAGTTTAAGCCTCACTAGCATCCTTTTGTAAAGCTAATCTTTTAAATGTCCTTTCTTATTATATTACATGCATACGAAGCTTCTGTGAGTGAAATGTTGGTGAGAAAAAAAGACCACAAGATTGTGGCTATCTCACCACCTAGAGTCCAGGGTATAACGAGCCCTCATTATGCCCAAAATGACCACCAGTAATAATCTGAAAAGAAATCAAAGTGGTCTGTTCTGCTATCTACTTAATTACTTATGTATCCATGCCAGAACATGTTACTTTACATTCAGTTTGGTTCACAGTATGGAGGGGACCCACAGTATATAGAGTGTGGACTACACTCTCACTGTGTTTTCAGAGAGACACGCTGTCTGTGAACATATAAGCCATAGTCAGTGTCTGTGTGCCCCTGCCAAGATAGGATGAGGATCTGACATTTCTCTCTGCCAGAACCAGATGACACTGGTAAAGTAGATAAATGAGTAAGTAAATAAACAAATAAGTAAATATGAACAAAACCATAGTTTTGGATAATGACAGGTCAAAAGAAAACCCACTGGGTTCATTTTTAAATGACTTTGGGTTTTACTGCTGTATTTTTGAATGTGTGTTGATGCTTTAAGAATTAGGTATGGTTGAATATAAGATCAGTTGCCATGGAGTTTGATATGTAATCATAGCTAGTATTTATTCACTGCTCAGTATTCCAATTGTTAAAGCTAGTGATAATGCATGGAAAATGACTGACAACTAGAATGTGCTCTGTCTCTGTCACATATGTGCTGTTACTATTCCCTTAGAATTCAGAATATTTAGATGGATTTGCAAAACTGATATATAATATATCATTCATGTTTATATTTTCTTTAAGAATGCTTTAGCATCTCTCACCTTTTGTCCTCAGCCAGTGTTGTTTTATGCATAACTTATTTAATAGCAATTGATTAATGTCATCGATCTCTCTAACATCCCTTTTAGGTATCAGACTGTAAGGAATATCTAGAAGTATATTCTTAAAGTGTTTTGGATATCTCCAAACCAAAAAGCATGTATAGACTGGTCCTAAGCCTCCTACACATATGTAGCTGATAGACAGCTTGGTCTTTATGAAAGTCCATTGGAAGTGAAGCAGGGAGCTGTCTCTGCCATGGATTCTGTTGCCTGTTCATGGAACACTTTATCCTAGCTGGGATACCTTGTCTTGATTCAGTGGAAGCAGATGCTCTTAGCCATGATTAGACTTGATGAACTGGGGTGGGTGGGTGTGAGGAGCTCCTCTCATCTGAGAAGCAGGAGAGATGGGGGGAAGAGGGTGAGAGGGTCTGACTGGGTGTGGAGGAGGGGTTTGCAATAAGGATGTAGACTTTAACAAATAAATAAATTTTAAAGTGTTTTAGATGTCTTAGTAAAAGGTGCCACCCTTTTACATTTTATCTCATTCTGTGCTATGCATGGCCAAATTGTTTTTCCTATAAACGTATAGAAAAGTCACTGTGAGCTCCATTTTCTGTTACATCTATTTAATCTGTCTCTACTAATACATCACATAATGAACTGTATGTAAGTTCTTACAACTGTACCTATATAAACAGGTGAATCTCTAAAATTTTGTTCATGGGTCTGCTGACTTCTGTTCTACAGTTTATACTGTGCGAATCATTTCCTGCATTAAAAGACAGGAAGAATGAGTAAGCATTTTGTTTTTCTAACCAGGAAGCTATTAATACTAAAATTCATTAAATTAGGTCTTTTAAAATGAATAACTCCTTTTGTCATTATGTTTCAGCCTATCTCTCTTTTAAATAAGCCAATTAACACTTTTAATATTTTGTCTACATAATATCCTGCCAAGGTCTGAGAATTCATATGACTCTTTTATAAGTGCATATTACTTGTACAAAAGAATGTGTTCCATTGTGTACATAATGGGTTTCATACATGTATATAATCTCATTCACAATAATAACTATTTTGTAAAAAGACCTTTTCTCTGGTATGAAGATAAGAAAAGATAACAAGATGTAATATATATGATCAAATCCCTTATATGGATATATACAAATCTCATAAAGAAGCCAATTATTTTTTACAATTAACAAGCATTAACAAAACTCAAAAATAATACCATATACCATAAAAATCTGAGGAAATTGTTTCTGTCACCAGAGATACTTTTGATTATGATTTTGCTATTCTGTAAGTTGGCTTACTGTCTTACAGGTTCACTATAGTGTTTCATCACTTTCATTTCTTGTACCAAGAAGGGCTGCTTTACCAATAGTTGACAATTGCTGTAAGTTCCTTTTTAACATCTTCTCAACATTGCTTAAAGGGAAACATTACACCTTTTAGATTCCTAACTTTGTATCCCATTTTCAGGTATTGATGTCTTTTTTTAGTTGGTTATGCTATAAAACAAATCCACCAAAAATTAAATATGCAACAAATTATCCAAATATTAAGTAGGTGGAAGCCATGTTTTTATTTGCTCATGAGGGTTAATTTTGTGTGAATAGTTTACCAGGTGCCAAACCACTGAAATAAGTGACACTTCCTCCTTCAAAAATAATTAGTTGGCCCTTGGTCTTCAAATATGGCTGAAGTGTCATGAACATCACCATCCACATCCATGCTTAAGTATCGAAGGGCCCATCTTATGGATATCTTGTACATGGTATCCTCAACTACTGTATGTTCATGATTTCAATGTCTATGCACTACTCAGAAGACAGGGTAACATGGCAGTCTTTTTATCTTTTGACTCTAACATTCTTACTGCCCCCTCTTTTGCAATATTTTTGTGGGTTTGAACAGAGTAATATAATTGCCCTGTTTACGGTTGAAAATTCAATAGTTCCTTATTTGCAGCACATTGAGCAATCGTGAATATTTCTATTAACTTCCTTCTAGTGCAAAGAAGTATCCCTTGCCCAAAGGGAGAACAACACTAGTCTAATGGTACGATATTGAGAATTTAGATGGCATTTTAGCTATCTATCTACTTAGCTAAACATCGGAAAAATCTCCACCATCCAGTGACCCCAGAGACTGATTTCTCAGCCATGGGCTTTTGACCAGTTTTTCGGTGCTGGGTACATATTCTTTTCTGTGGAGTAGGTCTTAGGTTCAATCAGAAATATTCAGATTATCCCTCTCTACCCCAAAAGGTCATTGCACATCTGGGAATATCTTTCCCTACTGACAGAGCATTACTGTACCTTGCTGTATCTGCACCTTAGTAAGACTATTTATGATGTTTTTTCTCTCCTAGAATCCTACATGGCACTTGAATATTATCTACCAGAAAGAGATCTTACAGCTTAATTTTACATAGATTTCCTGGTGTCCTGTATCCAAACTATGTAGGTTCATTAGCATCAGGAGCTTACCATGCAGTTCTGGTGGATAATCAATTAATTCATTGCCCCTTTTTATCTGGTGAAGTTCTATTAGACCAAAATTTCCAGATAGGCCTCCTGACATATATTATGACTTGTTTCATGTTATTTGGGCACAAGAGATGATTTTCTTATATGGATCTGAGTCTCTGGAAAGATGGTACATGTATGTTCACAAGATTATATAAGACTGTTGAGTATAGGGAAAAGGGAAACTGTTGGGGTAGTGTTAAGCATTCTAAATGTTAATTGGTCCTGTTTGCTGTCTGTTACTTATATTGACTCTGATTGGTTAAATAAAATGCTTAGGCCTGAGACTGGGCAAAGGCAGAGAAAGGTAGGACTTCCTGAGATTAGAAGAGCAAGCCTGCGCTTTAGACAGAGGGTTAATGCATTCCAGCCAGGAGCAGGAAGAAGGAGGCACACACCTTGGGTTAGGAAAAAAGAACCATATTCCACATTGCCAGGAACATCGGCATAGCATGGAGAATGGCAGTCCAAGGGGGATATATGTATATATGGGGTCATATTTATGGAATAGAGTTATGAGCTAGCTTAGATGGGCTAGAATTGCACAACCCAGGCCTAAGCTTGTTAAAATCCATGTGGTGTCTCTGTGTGGTCATTTACAATGGTGGCTTAAGGATTGACTGCTGCTGAACCAACTAATAATAATATAAAGACTGTTAAACAATTTAACTAACTATTTCTACAAATGACACCCAAAATAATTTAATTAATTTTTTAACAGGAAACTCAGCCATTCTCTACTGCTCCCTAGTTCAAAGCAAGATTCACCATTAATTGTAAACTCAGAGTAGGGGTACATTGTTCTGAACCATAGTTGTGAAGAGATTTCTTTGAGCATTTTTGTAGCAGAAAGTACATAAGAAAACTGCTCATTATTGAGTAACAGTTTTCTACAGATGAAGACATTTAATACATCACTACAAAACAATAGAGTTTCACCTACTATCTTTTCAAAGATAGTAGACTGTACCTTAACAATGAGAAAAATATCAGGCAAAATATCTATGCTTCAATCAAAGGAAAAAAAAGATCTGATCTTAATCTGAGATCAGTAAATGGTACCTATGGAAAAATTTATCCATTTCTTTTAGATTTCCCAATTTGGTTTAGTGCAGGTTTGTAAAGTATGTCTTTATGATTACCTAGATTTCTGTGCTGTCTGTTGTACCCCTTTTCATTTTCATTTTTGTTAATTTGGATAGTCTTGCTCTGTCTTTTAGTTAGTTTGAAAAAATGCTCATCTATTGTGTTGATTTTCTCAAAGGATAACTCTTGTTTCACTAATGATTTATATCTTTGATTCAGTTTTATAGATTTCAACCCTCAGTTTGATTATTTCTTAGTGTCTAGTCCCCTTCTGTCTGCTTACTTCTTTTTGTTATAGAGCTTTTAGGTGTGCTGTTAAGTGGTTACTATAAAATCTCTCCATTTTTAAAAAATTTAGGCACTTATATGAACTTTCCTCTTAAGACTGCTTTCATTGTCTCCCATAAGTTTGGGTATGGTGTGTATTAATTTCGATTGAATTCTAAAAAGTTTTAATTTCTTTCTTTATATCTGTCTTTACTGATTTTTTTCATACAGTAGAAAATTGTTGAGTTTACTTGAGTTTTTAAGCTATCTGTTGTTTCTGTTTTTGTTGATATACAGTCTTAATCCACGGTGGCTTGAATGGATGCAGGAAGTTATTTTAATTTTCTTGTATCTGTTAAGACTGATTTGTGATGGAATATATGGTCAATTTTGAAGAAAGTTCCATGAGGTACATAGAATAAGGTATATTCTTTTGTGTTTGAGTAAAATGCTCTATAAATATCTCTGAGGTTCATTTGGTTTATGACATAATTAACTTAAATATTTGTTTAATTTTGCTGTTGCTGTTTGTTAGCTTGTTTGTTTGTTTTGTCTAGATGACCTGTCAGGTAGTGAGAGTGGGAAATTGATATCTTTCACTGTCTGTGTGTGAGGTTCAATATGTGATTTAAGCTACAGAAATTTTTCTTTTACAAAAGTGGGTTCCCTTGTGTTGTGCATTGATGTTAGGAATTGGAATGTCCTCTTGGTAGATTTTTTCCATTGATGAGTATGTAGTGACATTTCCTATCTCTTTTGCTTGGTTTTGTTTTGAAATCTATTTCATTAGATATTAAAATGTCTATACCAGGTTGCTTCTTAGATCCATTTGCTTACAATATATTTTTCATACTTTTTACTGTGGTGTTGAGGTCTGTTTCTTGGACAAAAGACAAATTTCATTTGTTTTCACACCCATTCTATTAGTTGGTGTCTTTTTATTGGGGAATTGGGAATGTTAATATTGAGAGATATCAGTGACCAAGGATATTTAATCCTATTATTTTGTTAAAGGTGGTGCTGCTGGTGTTATGTGTGCTTTCCTTCTTTTGGTTTTGTTGATGTGATATTATTTCCTGTGTTTTTAATGGGTGTAGTTCAGCTCCTTTAGTTGGAGTTTTCCCTCTAGCTTCTTGTGTACAGTTGGATTTGGAGAGAGATATTGTTCAAATTTGACTTTATCTTATTTTCTTCATCAATGGTGATTGAAAGTTTTGCTAGGTGCAATAGTGCAGGCTGGCATTTATGGTCTATCAAGTCATTAGCACATCTTTCCAGGCTTTTCTAGCTTTTAAAGTCTCCATTGTGAATCAGGTATAATTCTAATATATCTACTTTTATTTGTCACTTGGTCTTTTTCTCTTTAAGCTTTTAATATTTTTTCCTTTGTTCTGCATGTTTAGCTTTTTAATTATTATGTGTTAAGGGGACTTCCTATTCTAGTTCAAAGTTCTTAATGCTTCTTGTATCTTTATACTCATCTGTTTCTTTAGGTTAGGGAATTTTTCTTTTATGATATTGTCAAAAGCATTTTCTGGCACTTTGAGATGAGATTCTTCTACTTCCTCTATTTTTATTATTTTTCAGTTTGGTTTTTCATAGTGTCCCAGATATCTTGATGTTTTAGGCAAGTAATTCTTTGGACTTAATAATTTCTTTGACTAATGTATACATTTCTTCTATTGTAACTTCAATGTCTGAAATTCTTTCTTCCATCTCTTTTACTTTGTGAGTGAAACTTCCCTTTGTAGTTTCTGTTTGAGTTCCCAAATTTTCTATTCCAAGTTCCTTCAGTTTTTGTTTTCTTTATTCTTCTATTTCCATCTTCAGATCTTGAATAGTTTTGTTTGCTTGCTTTTATTTACCTCTCTTTAAGGGATTTCCAGTAATTTCTTCCAATTGTTTGTTTAGTGATTTCCTGGCTTTCTTTTAGGGTTTTATTCATTTACTCTAATTGTTTGTGTTTTCCTGATTCCTTTAAGGGATTTATTCTTTTCCTCCTTAAGGACATCTACTATCTTCATATAGTTGGTTTTAAGGTCTTGTTCTTGTGCTGCAATTATGTTGGACTATTCATGTCTTCCTGTGGTACTCTCTCTGGGGTCTAGTGAGTACATGTTATCCTGAATGTTACTGACTCTGTTCTCTAGACATCTGGATTTTGGTTGATTATAGATCTAAGTGCTGATTTCTCAGTTTTTCTTTTGGGGGTAGATGCTTGTTCCTTGGTTTCTATTTTCTCTCTGGATTTTCAGAGTATGAAGATCATGCTGCTTTTTTTTTGTTTTTTTGTTTTGTTTTGTTTTGTTTTGTTTTGTTTTTAAGCAGCCCTGTTTTCTTGCCTGTTGGATTGATGTGTTCACAGGGAAACCTGCTGGTGTTGGAGACTTTGATACAGCTGTAAGTTGGGGGATTGAGTTCAGGATAGGATGTTCTGTGAGATCCACAGGAATTATGGGCAAGGAGGAAAGGAGGCTGAAGCTGGTGTTTTATTGCAGAGCTAGAGACAAGCCTGAGGGTTTGGGTCTGGAGGTTACCATGTCTTCTATCAATCATGCTACCTAGCCTTCTTGTCAGTGTAGCTTGTCCAATTTTAATTTCTAAGAGGTGATCCTTGAATTATGTTTTGTAGAAATTTTGAGTTAAAGTCATGATGCAACCTCCAATTCAGCACAGCAGAACTGGGGAAGGAAAGAAAATTATAAAGATACATATGAAAAATTCATTTCAGTGTCATTAACAGCAATTGGTAACATGGAAAATCTCTGCTCAGCAATGGCCCAGGACATCCTAGAGGAAGTTTAAGAATCTGCATTATTAGGACTTTCAATGTAGGAAAGGAATCACTGAAGCAATGAACAGAACATTAACAGTTTGTGAGCATACCACAGATGAATAGCTCAGGGACTCAACTATGAAGAAAAATCTAAAGAAAGCTTCTGCATGGAGAGGGTGTAAAGCAAAAGGAAATGGACCCAATCCAACAAAAGACAGGGAATTGCTTCACCAGACAGCCAGATATATAAAAACTCCTGTAACTACCAGATTGCAAGGTGAGAGGCAAGTGGGGATAAGTATCTAAAAATGTTTCAGAAGAGATCTGGGGAGTTCTTGAGTAAATACAGGGCTGAGATTGCAAACTATGAAAAGAAGGAGGCAGTCCTTAGTGACTTGCACACTATAATCCTAAAATTATGAACTATACCTGCATTGAATAAACTATTCCTATTATGAATCCCATATTCTCCAGTTACTAGCTACTGAGTTATGTTTATCTTAATTCATAAGTTTATTAGGTTGGACATTAGTCTCAGAGTTGAAACACAGTCCTATTAACGAACATGTTATTTTGCACAAGGAAAAAAATCTAAGTGAAAAGAGCAGAAGGCCTCAGAGATTCAGCTAAAATGATTGATCAATAGAAGCTGTAAATGTGTATATGTTTATCGAAGAGCATAAATATTTTACAGTTCCCATTTCTGTAAATACTGACCATATTCTCAAAAACTTACCTATCTATAACATTATTAAAAAATGGTGTTCTTTGAAACCTTATTTTTCTCCTGTGAAAAAGAAGAGTTTATAAAGCTGGAACATACCATTTTAATATTATCCATGCACAAGACAGCAAATTTAGCAAGAGAGTTTATAACTAACCAACAGTTGCCAAGTTATTCCAGGATTTTAGAGTCACAACAAAATTTGAAGCAGAGATCAATACAGACATCCAAAATTCAAGATGAGAGAGGCATTATTTTATGTGTACCTGCTTTAGGCCTTAATTCCAAATGTAAAATGCTGCCTGAATGACCCTATCAAGTTATGAAACTTGCTCATATCCAAAGCAAGGATATTGCATGGGTAAAATATCAATGCAAATCTGCAATAACCAACTCTCCAGCACATAATTTTTACTTGCCCTTACTCCTGTGCATTTGAATTGCACCAGCTATGATGGAATAGTATAATTAATAAACACAGGCATTCTTAGTAAATCTGGTTAATGAATATGACATTAAAATAGGATTCAGACAAATGTGTTACCTTCTAGAGTGTAGTGATAGTGCTTGAATTCAGAGGTAACCTTTTTAGAAGCAAACTTAGATTAGTTGGTTCAGCTCACAAATCCCTATCCTTAGCTGAAAATATGAATAATAATAAATACTTTTTGCAACTTCTCATCAAAATGTTTCAAAAAGATTCAATAAATATTTGTTAAGAAAATATCTCATTTTTATCATCATTGAAGGAAAGATTCTCATTGGGCAGTGTTGGCACATGCTTTTAATCCCAGTACTAAGGAGGCAGAGGTAAGTGAATCTCTTAGTTAGAGGCCAGCAAGGTCTACAGAGTGAATTCCAAGACATCCAGGCCTAAGAAGAGAAACACTGTCTCAAAAACAAACAAACAAAAAAAAAAACAAAAACAAAAAGAAAGAACAAGAAAAAGAAAAAGAAAAAAGATTCCCAAATAGATTGCTTTACTTCTTAGTTTCTGAACCTCTTGAAAAAAATAGTATTTATTTATCAAAAGTCACAATATGTGAGTTTAGCTAGTGAGAACTCACTTTGAATATCAAGCTGGCTTCAATCACATCGAGATCTTCCTGCCTCTGCCTCCTAAGTACTGGGATTGAAGGTGTGTGTCACCATTCCCAGCTTGGTTTTCAAGCCTATGTTTCACTTCTTTGCATCACTTCCTGTGAAAATTCTTGAGAGTCATTGTTTCTGAAAGCTCAGTTAAGTATGATGAGACAATTACTAGCTTCTGTTCAATAAATAGTAAAGTAGCAAGGGTGAGAAACAGAATCCAAAGTGGAAGTAAGTGTGGGGTAGTGTGAGGAAAAATTGAGTCAGAACAAAGTTTAATTAGTAGTAAATTAGTATTCCCTATGCAAGACCAGTATATAACTTATTAACATATGTATCATTTCCAACTAATAAAACTACTATAAAGGAGTTCTTTATTTTACAAGAGGAGCCATCATTCAAACTCCATTCACATTGCTTCTAAAACTCTTGGTGTTTCATGAACGAATTATGTCTTGTCACAGAAAGTTTAACAGTTTCTCAAGCCTTCAATGGAAATAAGGGACCATACCTCTACACTGTGTAAAAATCTGGAAGTTTCGGTATCAATACAGGTACCCCTTTCTGCTTCTCCTTACGTTTTTTGTCTTTGGAATCTGTACTTCAGTCTTTCACATATTACAAATAGTTATGTGAAAAAAGTGAGTAACAGTGGAAAATAAATTAAAGTACAATCATGAGACAATCCTCTACTGCCATACCCCCAGTACAAAATCTGCCATTTTTAAAATCATCTTTTTGATAGTGGAAATTATTTATGATGTAAATCTTGACAGAGGCCTAATCTCTAATAAAAAAAAAAACAGAGGAACAAAAAGGCATCTTTGCAAGTCAATTTGAGGTTTTTCAAAAGAGATTCTTCACCAGTAGAGGAAAAGTGAAAGGGAATTCACGTCTTTCAATCTACACTTTCTTTCTGAGGGATATAGCTCTGCAGACACTCAAACCATGTGAAATTAAAAATAGCTCCCTTCACACCTGGAAGAGCAGCTTGGGGCTTTAGCTCTCTTTCACAGGCAGTAAGTGTGGTTCCCTTCCTCCAGTTCCTCAGTGGCATATCAGTAAATATTTAAAAAGTGGCTGGTTCTGTTGATCTTCATGTGTTGATCTTGACCCCTCTGGCTCTCTCTATTCTTCCTCTATCTTATATAGGGCTCCCAGAGCTCCACCTAATGTTTGACTGTGTGTCTCAGCATCTGTTCTGATCTGCTGCTGGGTGGAATCTCTCGAAGGATAGTTATGCTAGGTTCCTGTTTTTGGGGTCTGTGGGTTGTAGGATAGTTATCCTGTACTATATGCCTAACATACAGTTATAAGTGAATGCATGGCTCCTAGAGGCTTACAGTGACTGAAATACTAACAAAAATGAGAAGAAAAAAAAAGTTAGACTTGACTTAGACCCCTCTATACAAATGTAGAATATAGGTAACTTGGTCCTCATACATATCTCTTAACAAGTAGGGGTGGGATGGTCTCAGTCATGAACTTTGTTCCCTGTTAGTTGGACACTTTACCTTAGTGGAAATGCCAAGTTGGACCCCAGAGCAAGAGGAAGCTCTTAGCCCTCATGTGAACTTAGGGGCGGGGGGAGGGGGTTATATGGGAGTGCCCCACACTGGAAGAGTAGGATAGGTGGGAGTGGGGAACAGAGTGGAAGGGTGGGACTGGGAGGGGAGGAGTGAGGGGCTGTGATTGATTTGTAACTTGAATTAATTAACAAATGTAAAAAAGAACTACAAAACAAACAAACAAAAATGGCATTCATCAAGGAAGCAAAACCCTGAGAAAAATGCAGGGCTGAGATTACAAAGTATGAAAAGGAGGCAGTCGTTAAAATAACTTGTACAACTTTAATAGCCTAAAAAGATGAACTGTACCCACATCAAATAAACTATTTTTATTATGAATACCAGATTCTCCAATTACTACCTATAAAGATATGTTTATCCTAACTCAGAAGTTTATTAGGCTAGACATTAATTTCACAGTTAACACATAGTCCTATTAATGAACATGTTACCTGGAACAAATAATAATAATAATAATAATAATAATAATAATAATAATAATAAAGTTTTCTTTAAAGTCCTTGGAAAGTCAATTGTTCCATGGACAAATCTGAATCACACTTGAGCTAAGAAGTATAGGGATATCTATTTCTCAAATCTTTGTGTATTAGTAAAGATTTAGCCTTTTGTTAGAATTTCTAAAATTCATGTGGGATGAATAACAATTTATTTGCACTGTACATGAAAGTAAATGGATAAACATGAGTGTATATTCCTTGCTTTTCCCTCTACTACTCCATTTTGCTTTGGTATTTGTTTTAGGAAAGAAATTTCCATCTGTGAACACAGACTCTGGAGAGAGTAGTGGGTTTAAGGATTCTATGCTACTTTATGGATTACTAATTTCCATGTTTTTAGTCTAAGGGTCCTGATTTCTGATGATTTTACTCAACACTAAAAAGTGAGAATGAAAATAAATAGTGCATGTCATGAATTAAGACAATAGTTAAATGAAATGAAGCTTTGAAGTAACTGAATTCAGTTCCTCAATAATAGATTCACACATTCAATAAAAAATCATTACATTTCACTGGGGCTTAGATTGGTATTTTCTCTAGTTTGAAGAGAATAATGTAATACAAATAGAGGTTAAGTGACTTGCCCATCTAGTTGATATTTGGTAAGTCAGATTCAAACCTAATTAGTCTGATTCCAGAATGTACAATAAAAAGCATTGTGTTAATGAGTGCTTTTTATAGTATGATAGTAGGATACCATTGATGTGATGTTTTGTATAAGGACTATTGGAATTAAAAGTATGAGATCTTCTTGGAGGACATTTAAGTCAACAGCAACTCAATGACAATCACCAAAACCCTCATAATATTCTTTACATTTTTGTACTAGAGTGTAACAGCAAGAATTCCAGATTCTAAGTCCTGCCACTAAAAATAGAAAGGCATTATAAAATGATGTAAAGTCTCTGAGCTTTATAGTCCCAGTGTATGAAGTGGATATATGATTATTACACTGCAGTGGAGAGTATGGCATAAAATCTGTACACGTGCAGTATATATTCAATAGGATTTGACCTTCATTGACTCTGTAAACTTCATGACTATTTGACTCAAGAATAAGACTGGAACACTTCCAAAAACAGCATGGAATGAAAGTCAGAGGACAACTTTGAAAATTAGTTTTTCTCCTTCTTCCAAGTGGATATTATAGATTGAACTCAGAAAGGAAAAGTAAATATAAGAGAGACTAAAATTAATCCATTATAATCTATGAATACTGTTCAATAATTTACCCATTCATGACAGCCTTTAAGAAACTTGATCAGCCCTAAACACACATATAAAAGTGATGCTAAATGGACTTAGTCATTTGTATGTGTCAATAACAAAATGAAGAAAAGAGGTCATGAATTTGAGAGGGAGTCAGAGGGTACACAGAGAAATTTGAGGGGAGAGAGCAGGGAAATGATGTAGATACATGCACAAAATGTATTAAAAACTTTAAATTAAAAAAAACAAGAAAGTTGATTTCTAAACCTTTTGATATAGTTCTGCTGACAAGTACACTAGGTAATAAAACTGCCAAGATGGAATTCATCCTGAGACAGAGAGAACCAACTACTTACTGTTATACTCTGACCTTTTCCTATTCTCCATTGAGAATGCCCACATGCATTAATGAACACAGAAACACACAAGCATATATGTACATGTACAATAAATAAATATTAGAAAGAAGGAAAGAAACCTGGCTTTTGTGCTGGAGAGACACAAGATAAAAATGCTTGAGGCCAACCCAGATGACTTCTGTTTGATCTCTGAAAACAAGGTGGTGGAAGAAAAACACAAATCCTTTCAGTTGTCCACTGACCTCCACACCAGTGCCTGGACATATGAATCCCCCCCTCCCCTCCCAACGAATACTAATAAAGAAACATAAGCAAATAAATACGTAGACCCTAAAAGAATAAAATATTAAAGAAACTTGATTTCAGTGTCAGTTTAAGACTTCAGTCCGGAGGAAGAGGAAGTTATATAATTTGCAAATAGAACTATGGTTAAGAATGGAGAAAGTATGTAGGACCTTTTATAAAACCCACCATAGTTTCTGCCCTAATCAAAAATGCCTGAATGCCTGATCTTTTTTTTTTCTTTTTTTTGGTTTTTGTTTTTGTTTTTCAAGACAGGCTTTCTCTGTGTATCGTTGGCTGTGCTAGACTCACTTTGTAGGCCAGGTTGTCCTTGAACTCACAAAGATCCACCTGCCTATGCCTCATGAGTGCTGGGATTAAAGGCATGTGCCACCACACCTGGCCATTACACACAGCTGTGAACTGCCATATGGTGTTAGAATTTGAACTGGGGTCCTTTGCGAGAACAATCAGTGCTCTTAACCACTGAGCCATCTATCTCTTCAGCCCCCAAAATACCTGGTCATTGTTAATAAATTGTTAAGAAAATTACATTCCCTACTGTCAAAAGCCTTTTTGGTTCAGTGTAGTTATAGAATTTGTAGCTCAAAAGAGCATATGTGACATGAAGATACATCCCTCTAATTTCTAATGCAGCTTGACCTGAAATTCATGCATTGCAATAAATACAAAGAACCATAAACCCCAGCACTGTTGTGGTTTCCAGGGACAAGGCTTCCAATTAAAAATCTTTCCCTTTTCTGTACCCAAGTAGCATTTCCACACAGATAACAATCTCACTGCAACATCTTTAATATCATTAATGATTGGGTCTTTCTGCAGAGAGCTTAAAAGCCTAGAGAAGAGAGTGGAAGACCTGAGGTAGGTAGGGAGAAGGTCACACAGCAGGAATAGCTAGTGATCTGAATGTATTAAAGAATGTGTACCGGAATTAAAAGAACCAGATGAGGGCCATTTAAAAAGTAACACTTGACTACAAACCGACTGCTGCTTTTCAAATAAGAATTTCGGAATGAAGAGGTAATTTGCAATTTTCCTTCGGGCCTGTTTGCACAGGCAAAATCAAATGAACACCTGAGATGATCAATACGAGAAACTGTGAGCAAAGTATGTGGCCAAAAAGTGAATAATCTGAACAATAAATAAATAAAATCTTGCTACCATGAAAGTAGAAAAAAGTGGAGGGAAAATGATGTTCATTACTTCAATTATTGTCTAAGCATTCAAGTTATCTTTCTTTCGAATGAACACAGTGGTGATTATTCTGGGCAGTTACATTATGAGGGGAGAAAGTAAGTGTGCTTTGATTTTGCCAACTTGCATCCTCACCGTCCTGCTGCAGGATCAGTAACAGAATTATTTTCATTTTACGTAAAAAGAAACTACACATTCAATCTCCCCAAAGTTCCTACAGACACTGAATACTGCTGTCTACACCTGTAGCAAACTGAAGCCAACCTAACTAGTCTGATCTCAGAAACTAAGAATCATTCCTAATTAGTACTTGCATGGGAAAACAAATTAAAGCAACACAAACAAACCAAGCAAAACCAAGCAATGGTCTCTTCTTTGTTTCTCTTTAATCTTGAAAACTACATCTTATGCATCCCCATCTCAGGATCAGTCCAGGTGTTTTTGTCATGGCAACACACTCTTCTACCTCCTGGCCAAAGACTTATTCCTCTGCTCTTGAACTTCAGCCTTAGAGTCAGGTGTTCTTTGTGGGTCTGCTTTTCTCTTCTTTTCACCATATCAAAACTGGCATTCATTTTCTGAATACCTTTGATACCTTGCTGCTAATCACGTGGGCGGTGTTCTCACTGTCCAATCAAACGATGTTTATGCTCATTTTTATATGGTGCCTTTTAGTGATGAGAAACTGATGATCTCTGGTGTGTTTTTCTTCTCAATTTAAAACAGTGAGTACAGAAGAACTTACCAAGAAAGCAGACGCCATGTTGAGTATTTGGAACAGTAAATGTGATAAAGGTTACAAAAGAAGCCAAATGGGAGAAGAGACCTAAAGAAAGATGAAGATTATTTAGGACTAAGTGTAGTTTCATTTAAAAAAAAAAATCGTGCTGGAGAGATGGCTCAGCGGTTAAGAGCACTGGCTGCTCTTCCAGAGGTCATGAGTTCAATTCCCAGCAACCACATGGTGGCTCACAACCATCCATAATGAAATCTGGTGCCCTCTTCTGGCCTGCAGATATACCTGCAGTCAGAACACTGTATACATAATAAATCTTAAAAATAAAAAATCAAAGTGAGGAAACAAAATGAGAGGAATAGACTAGAAGCTTTAATTGCAGATATTTAAAGTGAAAATAATCAGTATTTTAAATGAGAAGTATTTAACTGTAAAAACATTATAACCAAACATCAGAATAATTTTTGTATCCACATTGCTTTGGATATTGATGTTTTTATAAATAGATGCTTAAATATTAGAATACAGAATAGTTGCCTGAAAAGTCCCACATGCATGTCCTAAATGTCTTTCCAAATCATATTTATTTTTCTTGTATTTTGAAAATCTTTTTTTTCTTTCCAAATTAAAAATAAGACTGCTTTTCCCCAACTAAATAAACTCTCATTGCATCTGATTACTAAAAGTTAATGGGCTAGTAAATACTCCCAGAAACTGTCATCCATCTAAGTGACTTCTTATAAGACTCAAATGCTGTCACTCTTCCCAGAAGATTGGCTACTTTGACTTTTTGACAAAGAAAGTGCTTTACTCTGGTAGAGGGTTAACAGCAGTTAAACAGCAGCATCTACCTACAGACTTGTGTGAATATATATATATTTTTTTTAAGTATAGAATTTTCTGGAACATGAAGGGATTCTTTCTCCAGAGATACAATGAGGATTTTTTTAAATACTATCTTATTTAGTCCCTGAAACTATCATACTTATACAATATATTTTGATTATACCCATCTACCGCTATCTGTCTGTGACTCCCTCCATAGCCCCTATACTCCTCTGTGCTCCAAACTCCATGTTCTCATTTTTTGTAATTGTTTTATTTTGTTGTTAATGACTGGCTGAGCCCAATTAGTGCTGCCCATATGTGAATGGATAAAAAGCCAAATACTGTGGTGTGGGTAATCCACAAGCAGCTGTATACTTAAAGGAGAGTCCATCCCTCAACAGCCATCAGCTACCAATCCTTGCCTACCCATGAGTGGGGCTTCAGAGGCCCCATCCTCAACCTGTGCTAAAATTTTGTCTAGATTGAGTTTTTGAGGGTTTATTTGGGGGGTGCTGTAATGCTCCCATACTTGCTGTGAGCCAGTGTATGGGACACCCTTGTTGTGCCAGAAGTTGGCATTTTCCTCTCCATCTGCCAACTCTTACATTCTCTAAGTCCTCTCCTCTATGGTGATGCTGTTATATTGGATGACACAAGTTTGATACAGAAAATTCATCCATAATTGAGCACTTACAATTTCTTCTTCTCAGCACATTGACTACTTGTGAGTCTCCACATTAATCACTAAACACTTTCAAAAGAATCCAACACATATCTCTGAGTAAGAGCACACATATTTATAAGATAGTGTGAGGCCACGGCCATTCAGAGAAACACTAGTATGTTCTTCCTAGAGCTTAGGATCTCCATAGTCATGGTCTTTTGACTGGCTTTGCAGAAGCAGACATGAAATCCCTAATGCAGAGTAGATCTCAAATGCAATCACAAAGTCCAATGTGCCTCAGCATTCACCACTCTCTGTCCACTGACTCCAGCAACCAGCTATTTCATGCTCCTGCTGCCATTCCTCCCCCACAATGCTAAGCATACACTCTTTTAAGCCAGGAGGCACAATACGATTTTTATTTCTTAAGTTGCTTCTCTCAGATATTTGTTCCAAACAATGAGGAGAGTAACTAAAAACGGGAAGTATACAAAATTAGCAATGATTATTTTCCTAAGTAAAAACGAGTATTTTCAACTTAAGATATGCCCAATATTAGAAAAAAGTAGAGATAAGTACCTTTAATATAAAGCCAGAGAGGAGTGTATGCCTTACCTCATGTAGAAGAGCTATGCTCATTAGAGTGTGTGTATGTTTGTGTGTATGAGTGAGTGAGTGAGTGTGTGTGTGTGTGCATGACATGACAGTCTTGTGGGAGATAGAGGATATATTGAGGGAGTCAGTTCCCTCTTTCCATCATGTGGGTTCTGAGGATCAAACTCAAGTCATAATGTTTGACAAAACAAGCACGATACGGTTAACCTAAAATAAACATGCATTTTGACTTCATTTCTCCAAAAGTTTGTAAAATGACTGAACTCATGCTATCCATATCTTAAGCACAATACAAAATGTTACATCATCTCTTGATTATCCCTCATCCATTTTTTTTAAAGATCTCAGTACACATGGTAACAGACTATGAGAAGTCCTATGGTGTGATGTTAACTTTACACATCTTTATAGAAATCCTTCTATCTGCAATGCGGTCCCATGGGGGTAAGGCACTGTACACCATCCTGTCTAATCTAGAGGCTTTATTAGTGGCTAATTACTCCGAGTAGGGTCTGCAGCAAGAGTACAGAAATATGGAGTAAAAACCTATCTTCCTTGATGTTGGATTTTGAGTAAGAGTCAGTCTTTCAACAAGTACAATATGAACCAAAAGATGTTTGCATAGTTGAAGTTCAACTCATTGAATGGAATCTATTCAGATTTTGCTAAATTTTTAACATAAATTATTGTTGTTGATTTATATAAAATTCTTTTATTGACATTATTGTGTAATTTGTGGCTTCCTTTAGCTTATCTGCCTATTAATATAATTTAAATTATATTCTTCACAGAAATATCGCTGAGAGTTATAAATAAATTTTACTTTGTCTTCCTACTCAATTGACCTTTTTATTATTATGAGTCCATCTTCTTTATTATTGATAATATTCATTCTTCTAAAATCCACTTTGTATTATATGAATGTAACCACTCTAAATTTTTTATGACTTGTATTTTCTTGAGGTATTTTTTAATTACAATTTTGAGGATGATTTTTACATGATAATTTCTTTATGTCTATAACTTTATGACTGAGGAAATAAAATGATACAAGTATTTTTTTAAGTAGCATATATTAATTATACAAAGCAATGTGCTTAACAAAAGATATTTTCATTCCAGTATGTTATATAACTTGATTACATTCACACCTATATCCTGTTACTTTTGTAAACCCCCGTTTGACAAATATCATTCTACTTTCACATCATATGTCTACACATATATGTACTTATACAATACTATATATGTATAAACTAAATCTATGTTCCACATATAAGAGAAATATATTTTAGTGTACTTTATTTAACATAACATGTTGATCTACATTTTCATACATTTTATAACTAAATAAAATTCTATTGTGTACATATTATATACCTCCCATAATTTGTAGTCATGTGTCAAATGTTGAGCTTGGTTCCATGATTTAGTTATTCTGAAAAGTGTTATCATAATCATAGGTACATAGATACTATAGTAATGTACATTTCCAAAAGTAGAAGAGTTAAATTATGTGGTAATTTTATTTTGAGTTTTTAAAGAATCTTCCATACTGATTCCCATGGTATTTGGACAGATTTCCATTTTTACCAGCTGTTTAGAATCATTCCTTTTTTTCCCTGCATCTTTACCATCATTTGTCAGTGAAAGCTGTGATTGGGACGAGATGAAATTTAAATGCAGTTTTATGTGCATTTGTCTGATGACTAGAGATGGGAGCAATTTTTCCTATATATTGACTATTTGTACTTTTTTTCTTCAAAAATATAATTACAGGATTTTCTCCTTTCCTTTTTTCCCATTATCCCTCCTATAAGCACCCAGTCATACTTTCTCTCAAATCCATGCCCTGTTTTCTTTAAATATTGACATAGATATATTTCTTTAAAATATATAAATAAAACCTGCTCAGTTATATAATGTTACTTGTATTTATTATTTCAGAGTTGACCAGTTTGTTTACCCTCTTCCCTAAAGACATCCATTTCTCTTGGTCTCAGCATTCCTTAATTTCCTTTAGCTCTTGTCTAGGGTTGAGACTCAGTGAAATTTTCCTCTTCTGTATCAGCATATCCACTGATATCTTCACTGTTAAGGTATTTTTAAGCACCTCTATTGATTGAGAACTATTATTATATTTTATTTGCCTATTTGTTGATTAAACTATATGGGATTTGGTATTTAATTTATTTTATGTTCTATATGTTCCAAATATTAATCCCTATCAATAGTACAGTCAGTAAATTTCCTTTCCTAATCAGTAGCCTGTACTTTAAGTGATTTTCTTTGAATATATTTTCATTTGAGAATTTAATATATTTTAGTATAAAATTATTTTAAAGTTTTTATATACGATCCACTCTCATTATATTCTTTCTTCTGTCCTAACTCCTAACACATCCTCCCTGTACCTATTCAACCAACTTAATGTTATCTCTCTTTTTCTCTAAATAAAAAGCCCCCAAAAGAAATCAAAATAGATAAAATAAAAGATAAAAATCCTAATTATGTAGCATAACTACTAATGATAGTTCACAAATACCTATGTAAGATTTCTAGTTTTTTCTTAACACTTATGATCCTCCTGCTCTGAAATGATTCCCAAAATATACAATGAAATTGGGAAGAAAATTCAGATGCCATATAAGTTTCAAATGTGTATTATGCTCTATAAATCAAAACATTTCCCCAAATGCTAGTCTTTATTAGACTCCCCATGGCAGAAGGAGCTTTAGCCCAAGATCAACTGCCAGTCAAAGACACATGAAATCTTAATTTTGAGCTATAGAATTAAACCAAAATCTGGAAAATTTTAAATACATTTACTACTGTATGTTAGCTTCTTTTACTTTAACAGCATCAGAAGTTGTATGGAATGGTAGCAGTAGAAGATTGTATATTCTAAGGGCACTGAACAAGCTGGCTTATAAGAGTGGTTTACTGTATCCTGTTTTAGATTTTTTTTTCAAAATGCCTTTACAGAGTGCACATCATTTATCTCTTCAGATTTTCCCTGTGATGTGTGTAGACTCTGTCTTATTCAGGGCTTTTTCAGATGCAATTGTGTCTCTCACTACCACCCCTGAATATTCATATATTGAAGCTTTAACCACCACTGTGACTGTTTTTCGAATCCAGACTTTAAGAACTAGAAGTTAAATGAGGTCATCAGGGCAAAGCCTCAGTCTTATTGGAGCAATGCCCTTGTAAAAGTAGGAGATGACCTGCAGAGCAAGGAAAGGTAAAGGCACAAGGACGAGTCAGTGACTGTTTACAAACCAGGAAGAAAACCCTCACCAGAACCCAACCCCACACAACCTCGACCTAACATATCCTGGCTCTACTCTTATCTGTGAGAATATAACTATCTGTTATACTAAGCTAAAAAATAATTCAATAAGATGAAAAATATCCAAAATGTCCAAACAAAATAAAATGTAATGTGTACACAGGTACACACACACACACACACACACACACACACACACACACACGTCATAGACTGTTTTGTGTTAACAAACTACTCCTGAGCATTGGGCCAGTCTTGGAATGTGGTTGCTACCTTTTGCAGAAAGTATCAATTGCAAATATACTTTTTTATTAAAGATGGGGCTTTAGTACACTTCTCCTTCTCAGTACTGATATTTTTCTCATTTGAGCTTGCACATGTCCTGTACATGTTTCCAGTCTCTGGGAGTTCTTATGTATATCAATTCTATGTGTCTGGAGGATGCATTTTTTTTCTTTTTCTCTTTTCTTTCATTCTTTCTTTTTTTTTGAATCATTGAACACCTCTGTCTTTTATGATCTTTTATCCTTCTTTTCTGTATAAATTCCTGAAACACAAGAGGATGGGTTTGAGGACAACATACCATTTAGGGATGAATGCTCAAAAATCTCATCCTTGGCAAATTGTCCAGTTGTGGATATCCTTTTAAATTACCATATACTGTAAGAAGAAGCTTCTGTGGTAAAAGTTTAAATGAGATGCTATGACCTTTAGGGATAGAAATATGTCTGTCATTAGGAATCATTTTATTCTTATGTTCATTTAGCAGTGTAAAAAGAAAATTCCCCTAAGCTCATGACCTCTAGTCTCAGGTACTCTACCACTTTAGTAGGATCAGGTATAGGTTCCATCTCATGGAGTAGTCCTTCAAAAAAAATAAATTAAAATTTAGAAATAATGATTGATTACTATCTTAACACTTGTGCCACTATTGTACAAGTATACCTTGCAGGCTTTGTTGTAGGACAGAGATTTCATAGCTGAATGAAATTGATGATTACTTTTCTCCTCTGGTAGCATGTAAAATACTTTCCAGAAACAGGAATGCCATTCTATGGGAGTGACTCCTTTAGTTCAATTTCTTCATGTTTGAGGACATAGGTTAAGTCTTGTCTTCAACAATACGGTATTACCATCATGTTGTGGAGAGTAAGAATCTTGGCAATGGTATATACTACTTAAAGATTTCTGAGGGAACCCATTGACAAATGTTTCAACAATATACAACACATTCTTAGAACTGGAGGTTTTTCCTTGGTGTAGTAAGATGTCTAATTGGAGAATGGTTTCCTCCATTATGTGATTACTCAATTTAAAAATCATTTCATATATATATATATATATATATGAAATGATTTTTAAATTTTTAAATTTATATATATAGTTTTAGGAAGCGCCTAAAGTATTAGTTTTCCAAATGATTTTTCAAAAGTCCTTTATTGTTAGTTGTTTCTACTCAGATATAGTTTACCTAAAATTTTATTTTAAATAAAATTTACTACAACCTGTTTATTTTCTACCACTTATTATTTTGTTTTTGTTGGTTCATCTTTGTTTTATTTATTTATCTCACTCAAATTTCTTCCCTTATAATTATTTTGAATTCTATTTAATGCTTTCTGTTAATTTATTAACCATAGTTTTCTCATTTAAACTCTTGTCATTGGCCTACAGTTAATATTCTGTCACTAAAAACATTATAATACTTCATATATAATATAAAAAATTCTAATTAGCATATTTCTATTTTCATGGTAATCATCTTTCTTCATTTATTTATATTACTTTCTGTTTCTATGCAATATAAAACTAGGAGAGGGTCTTAGTCATTGCTCTATTGCTGCGAATACACACCAAGACAGAAACACTTATAAAAGAAAGCATTTACCTGGTTTGCTTACAGTTTGAGAAGTTCAGTCCATTTTTATCAAGGCACATGCAGGCAGACATAGTGCTAGAGAAGTAGTTGAGAATTCTGCATCCAAATCTGCAGGCAGTAGGGACAGTAGGGAGAGACACTAGGATTGGCTTGGGCTTATGAAGCCTCAAAGCCCACTCCCAGTGATGCAATTTCTCTAACAAGGCCAACCTAATCCAATCAGACCACACCTTGTAATCCCTTCAAATAGTGTTACTCCCTAATGCCAAGCATTGTAATATATGAGCCAATGGAGGCCAATCTCATTCAAACTACCCCAAAGACTAATTTTTTTTTCATTTCTTTTCTTTTAATTATGTTTATTTATTAATTCAAGTTACATCTCTATCCTAGCCCCCTCCCTCCACCCCTCTTGCCCAGGAGTGGTATGGCTGGGCCTTGAGGCAGGGCTATTTCACGTTTTCTAAGATATCGCCACACTGATTTCCATAGTGGTTGTTCAAGTTTGCACTCCCACCAGCAATGGAGGGGTGTTCCCCTTTTACCGCAACCTCGCCAGCATGTGCTGTCATTTGAGTTTTTGATCTTAGCCATTCTGACAGGTGTGAGATTGAATCTCAGAGTCATTCTGAGTTGCATTTCTCTGATGATTAATGATGCTGATCATTTCTTCAAGTGTCTCTTGGCCATTAGAGACTCTTCTTTTGTGAAATCTCGGTTTAGCTCTGTACCCTGTTTTTTGATTGGATTATTTGGTTCATGACTTGTAAATTTTGCTTGAATTTAACAGCTATTAATTATTAAGTACATGGTTTCATTTACCATGTATTATCTCATCACTTTTATTATTTTTTGTCAGCAATTAATTTAATTTAAGTCTGGTTTTACTGTTTGAGTCTTATTTAAAAATGAAAAACAAATGGATCTTATTTTGAGTGCCTATTACCCTTCTATTAGTGTATTCTTAATTTTCTGCTATGCTTTTCTAATTTCTCTACTTAATAATCTATTTCTTTTCAATCAAGAACTCCTATTCTTGCTAGGCGTGGTGGTGCACACCTTTAATCCCAGCACTTGGGAGGCCAGCTTGGTCTACAAAGTAAGTCCACGACAACCAGGCTATTATACAGAGAAACCTTGTCTCGAAAAAAAAAAAAACAAAAACAAAACTAACCAAACAACCAAACAAAAAAGGAGCTCCTACTCTAAGTGCAATAAAGTATTCCAAGCCCTATGACAAACTCAAAAATGGTTCATTAATAGCTCTATAATTAGCATTATACCCACACTACTTATTCAGTCAAGGACTCAAGAACATTGATAATATTTCCTTATTCATTTCTATATACCATTCTTCTTATTTTACTTTTCCAAATTTTAGTTCTCTATTAATATCCCTACTCATATCTATGTCCCAAGTAGACTGTCATTTTGAGAGTTCAATTTCAATTGAAAATTTTAAATTTCAATAAGCTAGATTAAAATGTTGAATTAAAAATGCCTCCTGTCTTTAAAATCATTGACAGTTATCTATGTGGTGGTGTACACCTTTATTCTGAGTACCAGGCAGAGACAGAAAGATCTCTGTAAATCTGAGGTCAGCTTAGCTTACATTGTGAGTTCTATGACTGCCAGGGCTACATAGAGCGACCATGTCTCAAACAAACAAAAGAAAAAAAGAGTAAACATTGGTGAAGCTGTAGAATGTGGCACAAGTATTCTTTTTAAGAATATTAGCAATGTAAGGACAGAACTATGTATCTCAAAAATGTATAAATGTTCACAAAATTTGTAAGGAAAGGATTACATATTAAAATATGTACATCAGAAACATATTAGATTCCTATTAGAAAAATCTTAATGCATAGTTAGTTGAAGAAAAAACTGACAGTAACCAGATGAGCTTAAAAGAAGGAACCACTTTATTAATACATAAAATGTATATATTGCAGTGACATGGGTAATATGTCCTGAAGAACACAAAAGATTTTCATTCTGCTGTTGGAATACTTGTGGTCAAAATCGATGGAGAAATATAGCAATAAGTGTGAATATATCAACTTTCAGTGACCACTTTGCATACTGAAAGACCCTTTAGAAGCTCTTTAGATGGAATTACATGTTTGCCTCTCAAAAACTTATCTTTATGTCTCCTATTATCAATTCAGGTACAATAACGTTGTTTGTCAGGGGCCAGTAAGATAGTTCAGCAGACAGCACTGCTTACAGCTAACATTTAACTGTAGTCATTCCGTTCCCAAAGTGGACTAACTCCTGGACCTTGTCCTCTGATGCCTGCATATCGACCTTGGAGCATGTATCACACAGATCCATACAAACATACACACATGCACACACACACACATACACACACATACCAAATGTGCATACATACAATAAATAAATGTAAACCTAAAAGAGGAATACTTGTTAACTTTGTATTTTTACCTTACATTTTTACTTAAGTGCACAAAATAATGGATTTCATTGGAGCACCTTCATTAGATATTTTTCTCATGTTCCCTTACTATTCTCACTCCAATTCTTGCTCTACCTCTAATAGTTCATCTTCTTTTTATGTCTAAATTATGTACATCATTTAAATCAAGATTTTCCTCATAAGAGAAAAATAGCTGATACTTCTTTTTCTGGCTCATTGTCCTTAACATAAAGATTTCAAATTTCATCCACTTTTTTCCTGCAAAAGATATAATTCTGTTCTTGTTTTACAAGTGAGTAAAAGGAATGCGTAAGTGTGTAATTTTTTTTTTTTTTGGTAGACATTCATCTGTTGATGACCATCTACTTTGATTTCATATATTGTCTTTTGTGACTAATACAGCCTTAAGCATGGATGCACAGGCCTCTCTGTGTTATTTTCATTTAAATTACTTCAGGTCATTGGGTGGTGGTGGTGGCACACAACTTTAATCCTTCCATTTGGGAGGCAGAAGCAGGTGGTTCTCTGTGATTTACTGGCTACCTAGGTCTACAGAGTCAGTTTTAGGACAGACAAGCCTATGCCAATAAAAATAAAATGCATAAAAATTTTATTTCAGGTATATACTCAGGAATATACTCAGTTGGATCATATGCACACTCTTTTTTTAGTATTGTGTAGAATCACAATACTGACTTCTCTAGTGGCTACACTAATTAATATTCTTACTATAATTATTTGATGGTTGTTTTTACATAAATTATTTTAAAATTCAATAAGCCTAGTCATAAATGGAGGATAAAAGCACAATCCTGGATGCTTCTAGAATGTGAGAATAGCATAATAGTGTATGTAGAAGATTTCCAAAATATATATCCAAAGGCAGACTGAAACAGGAACATAATTCCCTGAACTTTCCCAAGTTTGTTAAATGTATCTCCTATAATAAAAAACTGTAAAGAATTTCATGTTAGGAAACTTTATAGAATTACTCAGTGTTAGGACATAGCACATGTTCCTTGTCAACTTGGAGCAGAAAGCCTGGGAAATCAAATATCTTCTGAAATACTTTAAAAGACTCATACCAAAAAACCTCTCTTTTATTTAAAAAAAAAGTATTAAAATTAAATCATGCATGACTTCAAAATGTATTCAAATTTCTCTATAGTGTATAACAATGGGACATTTTATCAGATTACATTTTCAATAAAAATAACGCGTTTGAATGAGTCTGGTGTGATTTCTGCTTCAATCATAAGGGTGACCTACACAGGTGTCTTCTTTTTCTCCAATCACTTCATTTCTGCTCTCTCCATCTGTATTTTAATCTGTTAATATGTGGGTGAATATAAGGAAAAGCAAATCAGTTTGACCTTTAATGTAAAGTCATTTTTGAATGATCAAAACAGCCCTATTTCCAACACTAGAAAGAATATGAATCTTAAGACACAAAAGCATGTGCCGTTCTTGGCAGCCTGGGAAGAATGATAATGTAACCATTGCTGGAATGATAATTTTATCTGCATAGCGGCCTTCCATCCTGTAGCCTTCACTGTATATTAAGACTTCTGCCCAGAGATATATGTTTAGCCAAGCTGTTTTAATATATTAAATTTTTAAATGATTCAAGGACAAACACTGGCCGTCAGCTCCCCTGTAGGATGTCACATTTTCTTTCATCGTTCCCCTCCTTTGCCATCAGTTATTTTACCACTAAACCAGGGAAGAAGGAATTATGCAGGAAAACTGCTATCAGCTGCTACCCCTACTGATTTACACAACCCAGAGCATAATAGCTTTCCCAGTGAAGCCTATGAGAGTGTGGGCAAAGTCATTAACTACCACTAACACCTACAGGATGCACTGACTCCTGAGCTTCCTAGATTTTTATACCAAAGGGGGAAAAAAAGTTCCTTCAAATGCAGAAGTCCAGGCCCCATTCTGAGAAATTCTTATTCAACTGTTTTAGGATGAAATCTGAGAATACATATATTTAACATCCTTGAGTATTTATATATAAATTAATATAGTGAATGGAAAATTTATTTTAATTTTACTGTGTGAATATCTATACCCGTGCAAGTGAAAATTGCATAATCTTGGAATTTGAAATGCCAACATGGAACAGATAGCTCATAGTCTGAATTACTAGTATTTTAAAATAAATTTATATATTGATATACTATGGTGCTTTGATGTGTCTTTGCACTTCATTTAAAGATTAATGAAATGATACATACAAAGTTATCGATGAGTGCTGTCTTTATTTTATTGGACATTTGTAAAATTACCTGTGGTTTAGACCTCTCCCGGCATTGCTTGTCACATGGTCCTGTTACACACTGAGTCACTTTTATTGACCAATGTCTCTTGTGTATTTATTGGATAAGATAATCATCACCATATTCTATTCTTTACATGTACAAACATCAAACATCTGATATATTTCTGAATTATACTTCGAAATCCTTGTTTTACTTCCTTCCCTATTGACTAGTTCCTAAAAGAGTTTTCATTATCAGCTGATTACTGAAGGATGGAAGAATTTGCTCATACTGAAGTTTTGATGTTACTGGGTCCAGATGGAGAGGTGTATATATCACAGTCACTAATATTGCACTAAAGAGATCTTTGGTGACTGGGAATCGTAGAGACTTATAGTATTAGTTTCAATATTTAAAAGTTGAATGTATCATATTGTTGATTCTGATGGACAGTTTCAACATATAAGTGAAATAGTCAAACAGAATAAAGAAACAATTGTCTGGCACTTGAAATTAGGTAGCAATGCAGATTCCAAAACTCCCCAAAGCAATTAGTAAAAGACCAAGGAACATAACCATGGGAGGCTATTGGACAAGAGGGGACATGCTTCTCTATAAGTTTTACCACTGTGACAAAACCAACCATTTGTTCTCAGTCCAGAACATAGGCCCCTCTTCACTGTAGCATGAATTGTTAATATTTATAATTGCTTAATATGGTTATTAGCATGCTGGAGTTATTATCCCTTAGTCCGCTACTTATGAATAAACACACAAACACTTGTTACATTTTTATAATGCCTTGTAGCACTGGGTCTAGGCAGCCCTAAACAAATTATGCTAGCCTTTTACTTCCCCAGAAAGAACCCCATAGTACTTGCATATGCTCCATCATGGTAACTCTCAGAGGAAGCTGTTCTCTCCCGTGTGTGCTCCTACGTAAGACAAACATCTCTTCCTCTTCATTGCACTCTCTTCTTCCCATGATCCTCTCTGCATTCCTTCCTCCCAAGCCTATAAATCTTTATTCCCACTATCTCACTGCCTGGCCCAGGATATAGGCTGCTTTATTAAACCAATAAGAGATGACAATAGGAGAGGCTACATGGCTGGCATCATGTTTACCCTCATACATCAAGTCATTAAGGAAAGCAGGAAGCAAATAATTAACCTTTGAATACAAGCCTTTCAGATGATCTTAAATTCCTTTCTCAAATTTAGCTGAGGATTGAGATTTAAAGTAAGCTCAGAATGGAATGGTGGGGTCGTGGCCACTGGAGTCAGGTGGAAGGACATAAAGAAGAACACCAAATGAGTGATGGTTTGCCAGTAACGATCTTACATTATTTTCTGGGACAGAAGGTTTTCAAGACCAATCATCATATATTAACTTCTCCAACATCCACCTGTTTATTTAACAAGGACTAAGTGAAATCTACAGAGATTCTTTAAAAAAATACATATAAGGCTGTCCTGTATGAGTGATAAAGATAACAATCACCTCAAAGGATCTCACAGTTGGTGAAAAAGACAATGCCCATTCCACTGCATTGCAATGTGCTGGGTAGGATTCTGAGGGAGGCGTTCCTCTGTTGTTATTGAGTTATTGAAGGCACTTGGTGCAAAATTACTGAGGATAAAATTAATTAACTATATCATTGCAGACTTAAAAGAAATTAATATGGAATTTGACTAGGAAAAATAGGTTAGTACCATTTGTGGTGATAGCCTGGTAAAGGCAAAGACACATTTTATGTCAAATGTTCATAAAGTGCAAGGGACAGATTCTACATGTTTTGAGGGAGAATGGATGACAGGTGAAAACAAATTGTGTTTTCATGGATAGTTGGTATCTTTCAAATCAAATTTTCTAAGATATCGCCAGACTGACCTCCATAGTGGTTGCACAAGCCTGCATTCCTACCAGCAATGGAGGAGGGTTCCCCTTTCTCCACACCCTCGCCAGCATGTGCTGTCATTTGAGTTTTTGATCTTAGCCATTCTGACAGGTGTGAGATGGAATCTCAGAGTTGTCTTGAGTTGCATTTCTATGATGATTAAGGATGGTGAGCATTTCTTCAAGTGTCTCTCAGCCTTTAGGAATTCCTCCTTTGTGAATTCTCTCATTTAGCTCTGCCCCCCCCCCCTCCCTTTTTGTATTGGATTACTTGGTTTCTTGGCATTTAATTTCTTGAGTTCTTTATAAATTATGGATATTAGCTCTCTGTGGGAAGTGGGGTTGGTAAAGATATTTTCCCAATCTGTAGGTTGCTATTTTGTTCAAATGACAGTTTCCTTTGCCTTATAGAAGATTTCAGTTTCATGAGGTCCCATTTATTGATCTTAGATTCTGAGCTGTTGGTGTTCTTCTCAGGAAGTTGTCACCTGTGCCAATGAGTTTGAGGGTTTACCCCACTTTCTCTTCTATTAGATTTAGTGTGTTGGGTTTTATGTTGATGTCTTTGATCAATAAAAGAAAGTCATTTGAGCAGCAATTCAGTTCAGGTGTTTCTTTTCTTCCATATCTTATATGGGAGAAAGGCTTAAATATTCAACATCTCAGGCACAATCTGTATTTCACTAAATAGAAATGTTTAACAGTTATTTTAAAGTAAATCTTGTTGTGGTCCTTTGTGTACTTTTTTATTACCTGTATGAATGAAAACAAATCATCCCCAGGGGAAAACAAATTCATCTATGATTTCTAGTTTCTTATAATCTTCACGTGTTTAGTCAACAGATGGCATACACGTAGAAAAACCAATATTCTGATGGTAGATTCCTAATACTTTGCACTTAACTCTTTTAAGCTATTTTCTGAAACCTTCACAAGAGTACAGTAAAGACATGGATATTGCTTGTTTCTATTTTCTCTAAGAAAGTTATATCCTGAAATGTATATTTTATACTTCCTTAAAAATCCAAGTAGTTAAAATATTTTTCCAGATATGCTGATATTTATGAAAGCTTTAAAATTCCCTTTCAAGCAAAATGGATAGTGATTCTTGACTGAGATAATCTTCATTTATTCTGAGTATGAAGGAGTATTTGTGTAAGAAAAAGAAAAAAAAATGTTAGTTAAGTCCAACACACTTGTGCTACCTGGAACAGTGTCACTGAATGTACATGGACAGTGGATTTTGAGACGCCTGTATTCCACTGTGGCATCTGGAAGGTCCACTGGTTCATAATATAGTTATGGCTAATGTTATTTTATAATATGCTATTCTGATTTTCTACGTAAGTATGCTATTCTGTGTAAAGTCATCTCAAGGTACACCATTATATGTTGGACAGATTTTTAGTTGTTGTTTGCTTACTATCTCTCTCTTTCTCGTCTCTCTCTCTCTCTGTCTGTCTGTGTGTGTGTGTGTTTGTGTGTGTGTGTGTGTGCACATGCTCATGGGGGGTGCTTGTCTGCCTGTCTCTTGTTTGTGCATGCACATGTATGCACATAAGTGGAGGTCTGAGAACTTTCTGAAGCAGAATCTTTGCTTCATCTATGTAGGCTCCAGAGCTTATTGTAACAAGTGCCCTTAATTGCTGAGCCACATCATGGCAACCATCCATCTTAACCTTTGAGTGTCGCTCACTGAACTTAGAGCTCACTAATGTGGCAAAACTAACTGCCAGAAAAACTGCAAGGCATTCCATGTCTTCTTTCAGTGATTATAGTTACAGACTCATGCAGTACTAGGTCAGTTTTATGCTGTAGATTCAGTCTCATGTCCTCATACTTAGACATTAACTACTTTATGAAATGAGTTATTTAACCAGTTCTCAATATCTTTTAAGCACTTTAAAAAATCATATGCTTTCATAAACCAATGACCTCAACCACTGCTTTCTTTCTCTCATTTATGGATATAGCAGCTAGAGATAGAAAAGATTCTCTCCTGCTTTTTCTCATTTATTGTTGTCCTTGGTTTTTTAATAAAACTTTTTTAGATGTGTCTTCACTACCTTTTGAGACAAGTTTTATTAAAGGGGGACAAAGAAATATTGCAGAAAATACATTGAACTTGATTATACTTCCCAGATTCCAGAGGAAAATCCTTGAACAAGTCATTTTATTTTTCAGTACTCTCCTCATATGTAAACTAGGAGGAGTCCCATATTAATCTGCCACAGTAAATTCTACACAGATGTAGTAAAGAATAGCTGATTGCATTCATTTTATAAAGATACCTTAAAATTGAAAGATAAAAGGAGAAATTTTTTTTCTGGTAGACATTTGAAAACAAACATCTGCTGGGATCATGCTCTGTTCAGAGGCAATGAGAGAATACAATTTTGGACCTCCCAACTTCTGTTGCTCTGGGTATTCCTTGGCTTGTAGCCAAATCATACCATCTCTGCCTCAGACATTATATTGTTTCTTCTTTTCCTCTCTGTCAAATTTCATTCTTCTATATTCTTCCAAAGACCCATATTAAAGGATTTAAATACCACTGAGTAGTCCCACATGAATGCCATATTTCAAGATTTTTAAGTCTGTTACCTACAGTGAAGACCCTTTCCCAAGTAAGATCACATCCCTAAGTTCTATTGATTAGGGTGTTAGCATGATCGTGTAGGAAATCACCCAAAATAGCATTAAACTAATGTTCTACCATTCAGCACAGTGAGGACATGAACAATACTGAAACCAGGACAATAAAGATATCAATCACAATCATTTCTAGACACTAAACCACTGACCACCTTCTTCACGTGCTGCAAAAGTGTGGATATTAACACTTATTAAATGGGGGAAATAACTTCTTAAGAAAGAAATCTGTAAAACCTACATATGTTTCTGTGACCTACTCTTGGTACATTTCCATTCCCAAATGACAACTAGTTAGATATTTATAGAACCCTGGTGTTGGAGGAGTTGTGATGCAGAAAGAGTTTCTAGTGTGTTTTCCTATGTTTTAAAAAAAAGTGCTAATTCATTCTATGTGTAATTGTAGACTGTTGACTAAACACTATACTTAGTGTTAATCTAGGAGGTTCCAAAATGATCCCAAATGATATTTTCTTTTGAAAGCCAGTCAGATAGGTGTTTTATGACTGGGTGTCTTTTATTATTTGTTATTATTTGAGGATGATATTTAGTAATGAGTCAACAAGTAGTCATTGTGATAATATAAACCAGGTGGCAAACTGGGCAATCTAAAAGAAAAGGAAAAACATCAAAATGTAAGACAACATTCCAGTTAAGAGTCCAAAAAGACACAAGGATTTGTGACAGGTATGTATGTATGCATTTAAAGTACTTTGTAAAAGTTATAATATTTGAAGAGCAGACTGTCTTCACAAAAGTTTAATTTTTATAAACTCCTTAGTATGAAACTACTCCCACATGGACTCTATTTAATGTTGGAAAATATGGGTACAATAAAGCCATTACATTTGCTTTACACCCTTATATATTAGACATTGTACGTGCTTGCTTTTACTGCGCTGAGCGTGCATGTCTTTAGCAATTGCTCGTGCTTTACCAAGTGCTTATAAGTAAACAATAGTTATAACGCAACCATAAGAACCTAATTAAAACTCTTGTCCATGCTTCCTAAACACTGTGTCAATTTTCCATTGTGTTGACCTTATGACTATTTGTATTTTACTTAACTGGACCAAGAAACTTTGAATTAAATTTGCAAGGCAAATATCTCAAAAAAGCACAATATCTACACATGATCTCTTTAGCTATTTATTTTCTAATAAATAGTTACCGAGTTAGCTCCTTCTCTAACTCTGGCTCATTTAAAAAAAAAAAAAACTCTTACTTGCATATAAAAGAAAAGGAACGTTTATTAACTTTATGCTTTTAAGTGAATAGAATCTGGATTAGATCATCTTTAGGCATTAGGACCACAAAATATGAAATCCACTGAAGTCATCAGGATCTGTTGCCGTGTTATCTCAAATGATTGCCTATAAACAAAATATTGGCATAGATTATAAAGAATACTTTATAGAGTATTCTATAAAGAGGTCAACTGGAAGAAAAAAGAGTGAAAGAAGGAAGAAGGGAGGGAGAAGAGAGGGAGGAAAATAGTTAAAATTGTGAGATTAAATTATACAAAATATATGTACATATTTATGTACAAAAGCAGATAATAATATTGAAAAATTACCGGATAGACATGGTTTACCTCTTTAAATTAGATTTTTTTTTTTACCATAGTATCTATGTGTTATTACAACAGGGTCTTAATCTGCCCTCACAACAAGATAAACATCCTGAAAATTGATAGTTTGGACAACGTAAATTCATTTCTTAGAAACAAGAAGCCTATATTAGAGATGCTGGTGAGGAAGGGTTCATTTTGGGGCCTCTTCTCTAGGCCAATGGGATGCTAGCACCTAGATGCTCTCATGATAGCTGCTTTATGTGATTACAAAACATGGGGAATAGAGAGTGCCAGTTCTTCAGCAGCTCTTCTTTCCAGATCATTAATCCAAATGATCAGGTCCACACACATTATGGCATCATAAGTGTCTACACCTCCTCACATAACAACACTGTGTTAGTTTCAATGCAGGAATCTGAAAAGAAGAAATCTAGTTTCTCCACAACAAATGTGCGGCTATTACTAAAGGGAAAAAAAATGAGGATATAGACTTCTGTCAAAACCCTTCTTTACACAAAAGATAAACGGACAGAGAAAGAAATTAAGGAAGCAACACGCTTCACAATAGCCACAAATAATATAAAATACCTGAGGGTAACTCTAACCAAGCAAGTGAAAGATCTGTATAAAAACAAGTTTAAGTCCTTGAAGAAAGAAATTGAAGAGGATATTCGAAGATGGAAAGATCTCCCATGCTCATGGATTGGTAAGATCAACATAATAAAAATGGCCATCCTACCAAAAGCAATATATACTTTCAATGCAATTCCCATCAAAATGTCAACACAATTTTTTACAGACCTTGAAAAAAAACAATTATCAACTTCATATGGAAAAACAAAAAACTCAGAATAACTAAATCAATCCTATAAAATAAAAGAACATCTGGAGGTATCACCATCCCTGATTTCAAGCTATACTACAGAGCAATAGTCATAAAAACAGCTTGGTACTGATCTAGAAACAGACAAGTTGGTAAATGGAATAGAATTGGACACCCAGAAATAAACCCACACACCTATAGTCACTTAATTTTTTCCCTTTTATTTTTTATTTCTTCAAGTTACATCTCAATCGCAGTCCCCTCCCTATTCCCCCTCCAGTCCCACCCTCCCACCCTCAACCCCCCATCCTCTTCCCTTTTTTTTTTCTTTTAAATTTAAGGTATATCTTATCTCCCTCTACAGTTTCCCCTTTCAGTCCAACAAATGGCTCTTTCTCTTATAATAATAAATACAATACAAAACAACAGAGGTAATTAGGCCACAGTTATGAGGGTTATATGGCTTAGCGTACATTCCCAATGTCCAGTCCATATGTATTTGGTACCTGACTTTAACATTCCACTATCTAACCATCTCCATGAGTTTAAAGTTCTATATCTGACTCAACATTCATACTAACTTGCAACACAATTTTAAAAGTATCTTCTTAGATCTATAACACTCTCTTTACTCCTAAGCAACTCAAAATTTAATTATGAGATTCTAGCTATCTGTTCTTCAACCACCTCAGAGACCTGAGAGGGATAAATATATCTGTTTTTATAGGAAGTACAGGGACTGCAGCTTCCCAAACTAAGAAATGACATACCAGTGGCTGCCTGGACAGTTCCCATTTTCTCTCCATACATTACAGCATCGATCCTCAGTCATTTGGCCCCGTTTCTCTGACAGACATTGATTGTAGAACAGGGGTTATGAAGGACTTACCTACCCTGTCTTGGCAGAGCTAGGCTGTCGACTTACCTGCTTCCAGGTTTTGTCCTTTTTGGACAGCATTCTGTCTACAGTTGGAGCAAGGGGCTTTTCCTACTAAGAGATAGGCTTGCGACTTGTCACTTAATTTTTGACAAAGAAGCCAAAACCATACAATGGAAAAAGGAAAGCATCTTCAACAAATGGTGCTGTTTTAACTGGATGTCAACATGTAGAAGAATCAAATAGACTCATATTTATCACTTTGCACAAAACTTAAGTCCAAGTGGATCAAAATCCTTAACATAAAACCAGACACACTAAATCTAATAGAAGACAAAATGGGGAAAAGCCTTGAACTCATTGACATGGGTGACAAATTCCTGAACAGAATACCAATAGCTCAGGCCCTAAGACCAACAATCAATAAATGGGACTTTATGAAACTGAAAAGATTCTGTAAGGCAAAGGACACTGTCATTAGATCAAAATGGCAGCCTACAGATTGGGAAAAGATCTTCATCAACCTCAAATCCAACAGAGGGCTAATATCGAAAATATACAAAGAACATAAGAAATTAAACACAAACAAACCCAATAATCCAATCAAACAATCATGAACAGAGCTAAAAGGATAATTCACAAAGGAGGAATCTGTAATGTCCAAGAGACACTTGAAGAAATGCTCAACATCATTAATCATCAGAGAAATGTAACTCAAGATGACTCTGAGATTCCATCTCACACCTGTCAGAATGGCTAAAATAAAAACCTCAAATGACAGCACATGCTGGCGAGGTTGTGGAGAAAGGGGAACACTCCTCCATTGCTCTTGGGAGTGCAAGCTTATACAACCACTATGGAAATCAGTCTGGTGATATTTTAGAAATCTTTGAATAGCTCTGCCTCAAGACCCATCCATACCACTCCTGGGCATATATCCAAAACATTCCCCACCAAACCATAAGGGCATCTCAACTATGTTCATAGCAGCTTTATTTGCAATAGGTGGAAACTGGAAACAACCCAGATGTCCTTCCACTGAAGAATGGATAAAAAAAAAAAACAAAACAAAACAAACAAAAAAAAAAAAACTGTGGTACATTTACACAATGGAATACTACTCAGCTATCAGAAACAAGGAATTCATGTAATTTGCAACCAAATGGATGGAACTAGAAAAGCTCATCCTGAGTGAACTAACTCAGACTCAGAAAGATGCTCATGGCATCTATTCACTTTTTTTGGGGGGGGGATTTTAGTCACATAGTATAGGATAACTATCCTATAATCAACATACTGAAAGGAACAAGAACATGGATTTGTTACCTGTTAGTGGGACACTTCACCATAATGGAACTTCCATGTAGGCCCCGAGTGTAAGAGGAAAATCTTAGCACTCATGTGACTGTTGAACTGAATGGGTCTGTTATGTGCAGCCACTCCACACTGGAGGAATAGGATAGGTGGGAGAGGGGATAGAGGGTAGGAAGGTTGGAGCCTTGAAGGGTGGAAGGGGGGGGCTGTGATGGAGACACTTACACAATAGAATACTATTCAGCCATCAGAAACAAGGAAATCATGCAATATCCAGCCAAATGGATGGAACTAGAAAAGCTCATCCTGAGTGAGCTAACCCAGACACAGAAAGATGAACATGGCCTCTATTCACTTATAACTGGATTTTAGCCATATAGTACAGGATAACTATCCTGCAACCAATAGACTAAAAGGAACAGGAACATAGACTTTGTTACTTGTTATTGGGACACTTTGCCCTAGTGGAGCTTCCTTTTAGGCCCCCAGTGCAAGAGGAAGCTCTTAGCCCTCATATGGCTGCTGAAAAGAAGGGTGCTGACATGTAATGACACCCCACACCTGAGGAGTAGGATAGGTGGGAAAATGGGGAGAGGGTGGGAGGATGGAAGTGTGGGTCCGGGTGGGCTGGAGAGAAGGGACTGTGATGGAGATGGAAATTGAAGTAGTAAAGAAACAGTAAATAAAAAATAAATAAATAAATTTTATGTATATTAATTTGATAGAAAAAATATCCATTGATTTCCAATTCTGTGTGGTGAAATACAATCAGTAATCACATGAAAAATTAATCTAGGCTAAACTAGATTACTCACTAAATATAGATCAAAGTTATCCACATTTAAAAAGTAAAAGGGAATTCCATGGTGCACCTAGTTTACATGATTGCTTTTCCCCCAATTATGCTGTTTTTTTAAAACTGAGCCTTCCTGCTTGCATCTATGCATTGCCAGTGTATTGCTAATGTTCTGTGATATAAAGCATTCACAAAAATGATCTGGAAACTATAAGTCTCTTAAATATCAATATACAACCATAAACTATATATGATTTCCTGTAGTTTGAAATTTTACTCTGGTTTATTTTGAGCCACATATATCTCCCTTTTTCAAGTCATATGAAGAGAAATGAATGTGGCTATAACTTATGATTACTTATCTAACAAATATTTGTTGGGCATTCATTATGCATTCAAATTGGTTATTTGTTGCTTGGAAGTTTCAGTTTATTTTTATATTTCCAGTATCTATCAAATCTCCATTACTATAACATTTTTTATAATAATGTTTGATAAAAATGGAAACCTCTTTTTGATGATACAGCAACTAAATTTTAGAGATATTTGGAGAAAATTACTAAAAAAGAAATAACATTTAAGTATAGACTAAAGATAAAACATAAATTATTCATAATTTAAGCAATGGATAAGGACAGGTATAAAAATTATATCAAAATAATAAAATGAAATTTATGATAAAGGAAGAAACTTGGCTCAAAATACAGCAGGATAGCTGAAGTGTAGAAAAAGAAGGAGGGTCACACATGACTAAGAGAGATGAGACTAGGCAAGGCCTAGGACATATAGTCAATGTATAGAAAAACAAATCTCTAACATGTAATAGAAGCATAATTCTGTAGGCTCAGTCTCCCTTGATCTATATTTATAGCCATATCAATAGATAGTTATATATCCAAAGAGACATATATTGTCTATATATTTATAGCTATAGATTTAGATGTGAATATAGATAAATGAACATAAGGGTACAGCTCTACATTTCTATATCTGTATCAATAGATTTGCATCCATAACTAAACATATACCTCTATATATTTTATGATACTCAATAACATACATTTTTATTAATTTGATATTCCCAGAATCATATGCTTACTAGTTTTTTAATGAAGTAATAGAAATGGTTCCTTAGATAGAATGACTGATATTCTTACAAGAATTTTTTTATTAAATACTTTATTTTTTTTCTTCAAGTTACATCTCAGTCACAAACCCTTCCCAATTCCCCCTTCCTGTCCCACCCTTCCACCCTCTTCCCCCCAACAGCTTCCCCTTTCAGTCCAACAAATGGTTCCTTCTCTAATAACAGTAAATACTATACAAAACAAAAGAAATAAATATGCCACATTTATGAGTGTTAAATGGCCCAGTATACCTTCCCAATGTCCAGTTAATACATATTTGGCCCCAGACTTTAACATTCTACCATCTAACCATCTCCACGAATTTAAAGTTCTATAACTGACTTAGCTTTCATACTAACTTGCATCACTATTATAACCATCTTCTTAGATCTAGAACGCCCTCTTGATTCCTAAACAACTCAAAATTTAACTATGAGACTCTAGCTGTCTATTCTTCAACCACCTCCGAGACCTGAGAGGGATAAATATATCTGATTATATAGGAAGTGCAGGGCCTGCAGCTTTCATTACTAAGAAATGACAAACCAGTGACTGCCTGGACAGTTCCCCTTTTCTCTCCACACATTCCAGCATCAGTCTTCAGCCTTTTGGTTCTGTTTCTCTGACAGACATTGATTGTAGAGCAGGAATTATGAAGGACTTACCTAACCTGTCTTGGCAGAGCTAGGCTGTCGACTTCCCTGCTACCAAGTTTTGTCCTTTTTGGACAGCAGTCTATCTGTAGTTGAAGCAAGGAGTTTTTTCATGCCAAGAGATAGGCTTGCCACTAATTCAACCATCTCACACTGGAGATTCTTCGATGCTTATCTTCTACTTGGAGTAGAATAGGGGGTGCTGTCAGGAGCTGATAAGTCTCAATATCAAAAAAAAAAAACTTAATTTAAGATAACATCTTTGAATGCCATATTCTGCAGATCTCTTGGGGTTTTTGAAGATGCCCTATCCGTCTCTTGTATTTAGATAAGCAAATGTTGCTTGTCTCTTAACAACTTGATTACTGAGTAGTTTAGAGAATATCTGTGATAGACTGTCATAGTAGCTAACAAAGTGACATGTTTTCATGACTAGGAGTTTGTTTTTCTTAACTATCCTAAACAGTTTAAGATGGTTGGTATCAAGAGGCCAGAGCTTCACATTTTAGTTTTAATTATCTCTAGGTATGATACCATTAGGAAGCGTTACCTTTAATTTTATATCAATATACAAAGATCTATTCAATTGTGGCTAAATATACTCTTAATTTTGTATCAATATACAAAGATCAATGCCTATGTAGCCCAATACAATCTTAATATTACGTCCATATACAAGGGTCAATACCATTGTGGCCAATTATAATCTTAATTTTGTATCAATATACAAAGATCAATACCAATGTAGTCCAATACGATCTTATTTTTGCACAATAAACAATGGTCAATACCACTTTAGCCAAATATACTACTAATTTTCTATCAATATACAAAGGTATAAGGGCATATTCAATAATCTGTCCCTTTTTCTTGGTCCTTCCTGTGCTATGTCTATGTCTCATTTTTCTCAAGTCCATGCACTCCTACATAGGAGAGAAAGAAGGATACAGAAAAGGAAAAGTAGGAAGTCCCTGGGTCTAACCTCCAAAACCCATTAAACAGGGCCATTTAATAGCTTGTAATCTCTTCCCCTAAATAACAGAGTATTCAGTTATCCTTCTAATAACCAAAAGGGGGGGCAGAGAAACACCCTCCCCCCCCCTCCCGCCCTGGGCATGAGACGTCGCTCTCTTAAAATGACTTCCTGCTGATTTGGGTCGTAGTAAACCTGTTTGGGGCCCGAACCAAAATGGAAAAATGGTTAAAAATGTTAGTACAATCCTTTTATGTTCAGTCCTTCTGTTCTCAGCTGTTTAGATGTCCTAAGGAGTTTGTAGGCAGAAGCTGATCTTGCAGGCTTTACTGAGGTTCTGCCTGGGGCATTGTGTAGAGCTGAACGGTCTTAGCGATATTGAATTGTTGTGGTTGTAGGCTTTTGATGGAGACAGCTATAGAGGGAGTCTGTCAGGCTGAATCAACTGGGTCACTTGTCTTCTTTGGTGTCTGATTCTATTTTCTGCTGAGGTTTCCGTTGTCCAGTTGTCCCTGGGTTCCTTGAATGGATGTTTTGATTTTCCTGGAATGATAAGAACAGAGCCCTGCCCTAATCCTAACTCTGGGACAATTACCTTCTTTTTTTTTGGGGGGGGGGCTAGGTAATATTTCTCCTGAAGCAAATATGGTTTTTTTGACAACATATAAAGTGTTATCTTTCAATCTGGGTTAAAGAAGAAATTATTTTGTTATTTTGGAGCTAAACCAGCTTTAGTGTATATATTTTGAGATCTCAAAGGACAATTTGTTTGTATTGAGTAGGCCTTTTGTAAGTAGCTGTTAAACTTAGGTCTTTCCAAATCCTATGTGTGTGTCTCTGCATTCTAATTATTGGGATCAGAGACCTGTGGTTCCCATCTGAAGGGATTAAAGATGTGTTCACTACTCCTGGATCGAAGTTTTTCTCTATTTAGAGTTTGTTTTGTATCAGGCTGACCTTGAGCTCTGAGATCTGCCTGTTTCTGTCTCTAGTGTGTTGGGATTAAGTGTGTACTCTTCTCGAATGATGGGATTAAGGGTGTGCACCCTCACTCCCCTGTTCCGTGTAACTCTAGAATTTATAAGACCATTAACTCTATGGTGCTCCTCCCATCTCTGCTGAAGTTAAAGGCATGGGTTAACACCACAATTCTCATGTATTTTACCTTAGCTCCACATTTTTTCGACACTTGGAGGTTTATAAAACCAGGTTGAACGGCTGTATCCTTTATTTTATTTACAGTGTTTTAGCATTGTTACCTGCTTTTTTTAAATTAATAAATTTATTTCTTTGTTGCTTCAGGTTACATCCTTATCATATTGTCCTCTTTTCCCGCTTCCCAGTCCCACCCTCCCATGCTCTACCCCCTGACCCTTCCGTCTTGTTCCTCTGGGGTGGAGTGTCCCTGCCTAACAGTCTCTCACCACAGATCAGGAGTCATATGAGGGCCAAGAGCCTCTTCATTCACCGGGGGCCTACGAGGCAGTACTGCCAGTGAAAGGTGTCTCCTTGCTACTGGGGGAATACTAAAAAAAGACCAACAAACACACAAACCCACAAAAACAAAGAATAACAACAAAAAAGAGAGGAAAAAGAAAAGGGAAAATGAAAAAGAAAAAGAAAAAAAGGAAAAGGAAAAAGAAAAAGAAAAAGAAAAAAAAAGTTTATGTCCATGTTCCTTTTGGTGTGTTGGTTGTAGTACAGATATCCTGTACGATATAGCTAAAATCCTACTATAAGTGAATAGATGCCATGTGCATCTTTCTGAGTCTGGGTTAGCTCACTCAGGATGAGCTTCTTTAGATCCATCCATTTGGTTGCAAATTGCATGATTTCATTGTTTCTGATAGCTGAGTAATATTCCATTGTATAGATGTACCACAATTTTTTAATCCATTCTTCAGTTGAGGGACATCTGGGTTGTTTCCAATTTCTAGCTATTACAAATAAGGCTGCTATGAACATAGATGATGAGACTTCCCTATGTCTCTGTGAGGGGTCCTTTGGGTGTATACCCAGAAGTGGTATGGCTGGGTCCTGAGGCAAGGTTATTCCAAGATTTCTAAGATATCACCAGACAGACCTCCATAGTGGTTGCACAAGCCTGCACTCCCACCAGCAATGGAGTAGGGTTCCCCTTTCTCCACACCTTCGCCAGCATGTGCTGTCATTTGAGCTCTTTATCTTAGCCATTCTGACAGGTGTTAGATGGAATCTCAGGGTCTTCTTGAGTTGCATTTCTCTGATGATTAAGGATGTTGAGCATTTCTTCAGGTGTCTCTCGGCCATTAGGGATTCCTCCTTTGTGAATTCTCTATTTAGCTCTATTCCCCATTTTTTGATTGGATTATTTGGTTTCTTGGCATTTAGTTTCTTGAGTTCTTTGTAGATTTTAGATAATAGCCCTCTATCAGATGTGGGGTTGGTGAAGATTTTCTCCCAGTCTGTTGGTTGCCGTTTTGTTCGAATAACAGTGTCTTTTGCCTTACAGAAGCTTTTCAGTTTCATGAGGTCCCATTTATTGATTGTTGATCTCAGGTCCTGAGCTGTTGGTGTTCTGTTCAGGAAGTTGTCACCTGTGCCAATGAGTTCAAGGGTTTCTCCTACTTTTTCTTCTAGTATATTTAGTGTTTAAGGCCAGCCACACTTACAAGATGTTTTATTTCTTTACTATTTAAAAATAGATCTCAAAAAAGGGGAAGAGGAAGGGGGGTTGAGGGGGAAGAGGGTGGAAGGGTGGGATGGGATGGGGGAGTAGGAAGGGGATTGTGATTGAGATGTAACTTGAAGAAATAAAAAATAATTTATAAAAAAATAGAACTCAGTTGTGAATCAGATGTTCAGTTTAGTGAAGCTAATGTCACTGCAAATAAAGTAGGTCAAACAATCTTATTGCTGTTATGAGTAATCATGGAAAGAAAATTATGAGTTCTGAGATTAAAATATTTTTCTTGATTTATTCTCAGAATTTGAGGGAATATTTACACAAAGATATTACTGGGACATGCTGTCCAAAACCCAGAAAGTCTATATATGTGGAAATAAGTATTGTTTATATTGTCCTTATTGTCTCCTCATTATATACACTCTTTTTTCACCTGAGGTAGGAGGAGCTGACTGCTTATCCTATTATAGTATTAATGTTATTTGAAGCATAATTGATGGTATTTGACCATTTTAACTCTCTATTAGATGATTTCTTTCAATAATCATAAACAAATATGATATGGAATAGAAGGAAGATTTAAAAAAAATTCTTCCTCCTTTCTATAATGTTTGTAAATAAAGCACTGGAAGGGGATAAGGCAGCTGAAAATTCCATATCAGAAGAAACAATGTGTATGTAAATATTGAATACCTAATTAACTGAGAGCATCAGGGAGGCAAGTGTTTCACAGATATTTTGCACTAGCTAATAAAATTGCCTCTCCAGCTCGGTATTAGCTGTTCATAGAAAATGCTTATACTAAATAACACCCTTCCAAAATATCCCTATCTTTTGAATGATGCTATTTTCATATACTCAATTTCAAGTAATAAAAAGTACAGAGAGCATGTGGTACAACCAATCAAATTTCAGTTGTTATGTCTTCTATCTCCTGTATTTTCCAGTTTATAACATACCCCTAACTCCTCTAATATTTCAGTACTAGGTCATATTCCAACATTTGTCCTTCTCTAAAAGATTAGAAATATGCCAACCCCACCCCCCAAACCCTTCAAAAACCCTAGCAACTGGCCGCAAACTCAAAACTGGAAAGCAGGCTAAGAGAAAGAAACTCAAAATTATACAACATTAAAATGCAAGTAATCCAAGGGAAAGAGACAAAATTTTAAGTAATTCTGTAGTAAAATTAAAGCTATCAAAGTGAATGGGTATTCCTTTATGTCACTGTATTTAAATTGTTAGAAAAATGAAAGTCACTATGGGAGAAACTATAGAGAACTAGAAAAGCAAGTATATGACTCAACGACAGCAAAACTCTCTTCCAATAAATACCATCAGCCATTTTCCTGTGTACCTCAAGTCAGAAATCTTTTCATTTGAAATCAGAACGAGGTCAACTATAACTTCTTGTACTCATAATACTCCCAGAAACCAGCCTAATAGAAGAAAAATAAAAATTAATTTGAAGGCATCATACTTGAAAGTAAGTAAAACTTTGACCTTGACATGACTAAGCAGAAGTTTCCAAAGCATGACCAGATTTGGTTTTCTCCTCTCTATTTCATTCATTTGCTCTCTTTGTCTAAATTTTTCAATCTTATCATACTAAGATTAGTTTCTCTTCTTTTCTTGATGTCCTAGAGAGAAAAGTTAAGATTACTTTGAAATCTTTATGATTTCGTAATATGGTCAAATAGAGTTTGAATTTTACTTCCAAACTTTATTTGGGCTGCAGCCTATGGAGTTTTCCTTGTTGAATATTCACTTCACTTATGCCATACATACATACATGCGTACATGCGTACACACACACATACATATGTGCATATATTCCTATACTTTCTAAATCTCTAATACATTTTCCCTTAAC